>PVJX010044820.1:0-13013 GCA_004027295.1 Dolichotis patagonum | reverse complement strand
AGATTTAGTTGCCAACTTCACTATTGATACCTCCACCATGTTGGCAGTGTTTTCCCACATGCTTGACTTATCCTTGTTGTGGTTGTATTTGTTAATATTCTGAGAAAATAAGCTAAAGTCACTACTACCATCCCATAGTGGAGATGAGAATACTAACAAACGAAGGTGTCAGGGGCCCAGCCTCAAGTTATGCCAGATAGGGGAAGGAAGAACTGGAGCCTGTTTTGTTAAGTGTTCGGGTTTTATGGTAGAATGAGAAGGCTGTGTTGCCTGGACTGCTGAGGTCCTCTTAAGACTTTGGATGGCCAATGGGACCAAATGAAGTTCCACTGAGCAAACAGCAATGGGCATCCATTCTACCTTCAGGCAACAGCTGATCTTCGGCCTCCTTAAGCACTTCACCTCCAGGTCTCAGGTCCATCCCTGCTTCCCCATTGTCCCCATATCTGTCCTTCAACCTCAGCCACCTGGCCCCTGGGCATGTTCCCTGAGATGACATCAGTATTGCCAGCAGCACCTGAGACCAAACACTCACATACCCCTCAATCTCTTCTCAAAGTGGACTGAGATGGCCATCTGGCCATGCAGTGACCCACAGACACATTGCAGATGGCCACTGAGAGCCTCTGGGGCCGCGTACCAGGCACCCTTCTCCTTCTTCATCATAAGAATTCCTCTCCTCACCTCCCACCCTACCCCATCTTTGTGTGTGGTGTCTCTGAACAGCTCTGGGGCCCAGTCATGGTGGGGTACATGGATCTGGCCAGGCCTTAGAAGCCCTCAGTTATTGTAGTGCTGTTGTTGTTACACCAGACTGTCATATGCTTTCTCCCATGCTACTCACACATCATTTCCTCTGTGCCCATACATTTGAAATGAAAAACATAAGGCACAGACAACCAAAGGACAGGTGAGCGGTGTTCTCAAGGAGGAGGAGAAAGATGAGGTGTTCTCAAGGAGGAGGAGAAAGATGAGGATGAGAAAAAGGAGGAGGAATAAAAGGAGGAGGAAGAAGAAGAGAAGGAGGAGGAGGAGGAAGAAGAAGAGAAGGAGGAGGAGGAGCGTCTGTTCTTGTTTTCCTTTCTCTACCCCTTCTTTGGGCCTCTTTACTACACCCCACAATCCTGAAATGAAAATAGGAGAGACAAGGAAGGCTGGAACAATGAAGCATTTCTTTGCCCCTCTCCCTTCCCTCCCCACCTCCCTAGATTCCAGGACCAAGATTGAGTCCATGCTTTAGGAAACTTCAGATAATACTGAGGTCAATATCAGAACACTTTCCCAGCCTGGAGAGACTGAGCACACTGGCTCCTGAGGGAGATGGTATCAGTCACAGAGGAGCTCCTTGTGCTGAGGATGGTGTCAGAGTCCCAGTATCTGCAGAAGGGATGTGAAGTTGGACCAGCTCCAGCTGAGCAGGCAGCAAGCCACACCATCTACATGAAATACACAGTGCCAGGCCCGCCACACAGCCAGCAGCCTTTGATCTTGGTGGACTTCTGAATCATGTGTGACTAAAGGATTCTTTGCAAAGAATTATTTCAACTCTCTGAGTTAATGAAAAGCCAGCCCGCAAAATTTATGAAAGCAAGAGACCAGCACTAGAGAGGGGGGAAAGTCATAAAAACATTCATGAAGGCTTCAATGTGACGGCCCTTGTGGCTGTGTGCAGCTCTAATTCCATACCCACTGTCAGATTTACTGGGTTTTATTGGAATTCACTTTTTAGCAGCGAGGTCTGTGGAGACCATCGTGGGGGGAAAATATATCTGAGGTGAAATGAACCAAATCGATGTGACACAATCAGAGGGCAGGGCTGTCATTACTGGGCAGTGATGACCACGTCACAAAATTCATGTCACCTCAGTGTGGCCATTGTCACATGGGCTGTGACTCATGTGGCAGAACTCCATAGAACTGTGCTTCTGATTCCCAAGGTGCTTCATGGGGGTCCTCTGGGGACACTCAGGGGCCAGGACTGTAGGGAATGGCATATGGTTCCCCCGCAGTGCAAGGGTCTGTGTGTCTAGGTGTTCACAGCAGAGGCATCTCCTGGAGGATGGATTACAAAGTATAAGGAAGAGAAACCAGAGCAAAAAGGTTAAGATGTGAAGCATCTCACATGCCGAAACCACCTCCCTCCCAAGCCAGGCACCCTGCATGTTCGTTCTTTCTTCCCAGGATCTTTCTTCCAAGAAGAGATTAAAGTCATCAGTGATCTCTGAGTTCTTCTTTCTTCTGTGTAACAACAAACTGGAATCTTTTTGCTGCTTATCATTCTTGGTGAGAATCACACCTTCTATGCATCTGGTTTGGGTGAGTTTTCAACAGCAGCCTGGAGTAGAGGCTGAAAGCTTGGCCCCTGTCTCAAAGTATCTTGGTGGGAGGCCTCTTTCTTGCCAGCACTCCTGGCTGGGAACCTTGCACTTGGACTTACCCTCTAAGCTTCAGGTTCATCATGCAAATAGTGATACAGTCTCTTTCTTGAGTTTCAGGAAGAACCAAATGAGATAATCGATAATTAACATTTTCTGGTCCATGACAACCCTCAATGAATATAACTTTCTAAAACTAAGCATCTTGGAAAATAAAACACAGGGTAGGTCTTTTTTATTTTTTTTTGTTTTTTGTTTTTTACTAGTTACTACTTTTAAGAAACTTTCAAGCTCGGAGAGAAACAAGCTGTTTGAAAACAAAGCACCTGGAAGGCACAGACTGTGGGTGCAGCTCAATGATAGAGAAATTGTGTGCATGCAGGAGACCTTGGGTTCTACCCAGAATGCTAAAAGCAACTGAAATGCACAAGCTAGGGTACAGCTCAGTGGTAGAGCACTTGCGAAGCATGCATGAGGCCCTGGGCTCCACCTAGCAACCCGTAACAAATGGGATGCATCACTTATTATTCCAAAAGAGGTTTCAATTTAACAAATTCCCCATAGTTGCTTTTTTGGATATACTTCCATGTGCGAATCATGTCAAGTAATTTAGCGTGCACTTCTTGATTGTGGTTTTCTGAGGAAATGTATGGAAGAGATCACTAACTTACAGCTCTGAACAGCTGCTCACTGATACCCTGTGACCAGTTCATAGTTTAAGAGGAGAGAAGTTGTGGGCCTGCATTGGAACTGAAGTTTTCTTATTCCAAGTCCAGTGCTGTTTGTTTTCTGCTTGCTTCTCACTAAATCATAAAGTTTGAACTCTAGGATCGCATTATAAAACAAAAAGCAGAATCATATCATAATCTGTCCCTTAGACAAACACATGTGCCCTTGTCAGTGACAGAAAACTGCAAGCTTCTGTGTAACTAGGAACAGCTAAAGATAGAATTAAAGAGTACTGATCGTTAAGGACTGAAATTCAGACAAAAACAAAACAAAACAAAATAAGCGTGGGGATAAAGAACAGAAAGTGTTACTAAAACTTCAGAGAAATAAAGTGAGAACTGGAGGTTTATATGAGGTTTTGTTCTTTTGAAAAGAACCCCCCCCCCAAAGTAACTTCTTGCTTTAAAAGTAAACCATCAATAACTTGGGAATTTTTTTCACTGCTGGTTAAAGTACATATTGTTAAAGTGCCCTGAGGGCTGTTTCTCTCTTTCTCTTCCCTAATATCCCACAGCTAATCTCAGTGCTACCCTCTTCTGGCCCCACTCTGAAGAGGCGAGAGTCGCCCTGAGTTTGAAATCTCCAGGAGGTTTTATATTCCATCCTGGCAGCATGGCAGAGGGCAGGCTGTTGTGACAGAATGAAATGACATCTCACCAGTCCCTCCCCTGCCTTTGAAGCCCAGGTTAGAGTCTGGAGATTCTGTTCCTATGCTAGGGCTGCGGAGGTGACAGAGTGCCACAGGCTGAGGACTTAAACAATTCATGTGCTGTCTTGTGGTGCTGGAGGCTGGGAGTTGTAGATTCCGGTGTCACAGGCTGGGTTCCTTCTGAGGACTCTGAGGGAAGCTTGTGGCCCTGGGCTCTCTCCCACCTTGCCTTGGCCTTCTTGTCTCTCTCATACCACCTTCCCTCTATGAGCCTCTGGGTCCAAATTTCACCTTCGGTAATGGTTGCAGTCCCATTGGATTAGCAGCTCACCTTATGCCATCGTGATCTCACCTAAATGACATCTGCAGCCATCCTATTTCAAAATTCAGAAAGTCCTCTCTTGTAGTAAGGACTTGTGGGAAGACATAATTCAGCCCTAAACAGTGAGACTTGCTCTAAAAGGCTGAGGTGAGGACCAACCCTGCAGCAGCAGGCCCATTAACAAACCCAGAGGATCCCAGAAGGACAGGCGGGATTGGCTGGGATACCCCTACAAATTATTACCCCAGGCAGACCGTGAGCAGCAACCTGGTGATCTGGCACTGAAGATGCCCAATTTGTCCTCAGCAAGCATCTAATAATCCCCACACTAGAAGGGGGAGGGTAACATGGGGTTGGGAAAACAGGATAACAGTAGCTGTTGAGTTGTGGTCCTACACTGAGTAGGACCAGCACAGGCCAGTGTCTCACTTAGAGCTAATTCTGTGCATTCATTTACAATGCAGTGCTTGCATCCACTCTGGTGTGGCCTCTCTGGGTCCTTTCTGAGCTCTCTCTCTGCTCCTCACTGCTTCTCCAGCACCCTGGTTCCCTTAGCATGGTCACTGTCCATTACTGATGAGTCTCCTTCAAGAGTCCAGAGTCCTTGAGGAACAAGGCCATGTTCAATAGCCATGAGACAGAAGAGAGTACAACACACATTTTTCAAAGGAAAGGAAGTCAGCATTTGCTAAATATAACTGGATAGAAGTGAACCATCCTCACTCAGGAGTCTGTGACACTGCACCATCCCTGCTGAACAGAGACAGCAGGTTAACTTATTGACTTAGTGAGAATCTGTCTCTAAATAAAAAACAAAAAACCAAAAACCAGTGGGCTTGTAGATCAGTGTGAAGGCCTTGGATATTAGAGGAAAGGAAGGAGGGAGAGAGAGGCGGAAAGAGAGAATGAAGGAAAGAGAGAGAGAGACAGACAGACAGGCAGACAGAGATAGAGATAAAGATGGAGGAGAGAGGGAGAGAAGAAGAGAGATTGTTGTGAATAATTTCATGCTTCTCTAGATTAGAAGTAGTAATGTTTAATGTTTATGCTCCTTTATCTTAAATTATTTTTGCTGAATCGCTGGCTAAAACTGATAGTAAAAGGATGTATATATCTTCTTTTCCTTGGACAATAATTTATTCACTGTGGCATTTACTGCCATTTCATTTGGACGCTTTTCATTTCTCCCAAAAGGACTGTATTAGCTGGCTTAGGAAACATTAGAAATGTGTTTACACTAAAACACTCTTGAAATCTGATCTTCAAAATGACCCAAGTCTAAAGGGACTGTTGCTTTATTAATGCAACTCTGTTTCCTCTAAATTTGCTTTTTGTGAGACTAAACTCTCTCCCAAGCTGGGATTGGGCCAGGAGGCAATGAAGAAAGCTCTGTGACTCTTTGTCAGCTCTGAATGGCAGCCCAGGGGAGATGTTGGCTCTGCTGGGCTCCTCTCTACCAGCTAACTCAGCACACGGCAGAACTGTTGGCTGCCCCAAACCCAAAGCCTTCCAAAACGCTGTTTTCAAGCATCCACTTGAGCCTCTTTGCTTTCAAATTCAATCTCTCCCAGGAAGACACTCAGGGAGGCGTCTCAGGGTTTCAGGATGACAGGAGTTGGCAGAGTCTGAGTGGTCCCAGTTAGACCGAGCCCCTCTGTACTACCGCCCTCCCTGCACCCCACTGTTCCTGACCTCCAGCCCCACTGCGATGAGCCCTACATCCACTCTTGGTGGATGCGACCTTGCAGGGAGGAGAGGAGCTGTGTTTTTTCTCCTCCTGATGAAACAGCCCAGGAGCTGCACAGTCCTGAGACTGCCCGAGAAGCCAGCCCGCTTCCTCGGCTGTGGGAAACATGACTCCTGCCCCTTTGCACAATGGGACTGGAGGTGGACTGAGTGTTTCCCTCCTGATGGGAAAAGCTGTGAGGATGAAGCTGAACTTAGCGCTGTGAGACTGGAAAACAAGGAGTGCTGCGGATTCCTCAGTGCCTCTCAGGCTGGGATGCTGTACTCACCCGCTCCCACAGTTCTAGAGCCCTGTCCCTCACACCCCATATTTCACACTGCACCACTCCTGACCTGTAAGCTGAGAGCTCTCGAATTTTCCCCTCACACCTTTTTGTTTGCTGGCCTCACTTCCTGTCACCAATGTGCCCTCTTATTATTGCCATGGAGTGCCTGATAGGTCACAGTCACATCATCACTGCCTCCTCAAACTCTATGTTTCATTCGCTTTACTCCTCTTTTTTTTCAGCTTTAGAAGTTGGACCCCTGATACCTTACCACAATCCCTCGGAGTCAGCCAGAACCATGGCATCCAAGGCAGGTGTTGTTTAACACGTGTGCAGTCTCTTCCTCTAACAGTTTTCTCTCCCAGTAAGGTAAAACCTACCTGTGATTTCTTCCCGAAAGTTGCTCGCTAGTAGGATTTTGTGTTGGTCCCAACATTTTGAAGCCAGTACTGTGAGTAAAAAATGGGTTATGTGTGAATTTGATGCCTCCTAATCCAACAAATTCTAAAATAGGTCAATATGTAAAACAATTTCATGGATAGATACTGCTCAAAACCCAATCTGAAACTACTGCTCTGGGAGAAAACAGGGCCTACCTTCCTAACGACAGCCTGCAGAAGCTAGAGATGCATAGAAAGAGATGAACAAATGAAGATTTGTGCTGGTGGCTGCAAATAACAGATCTTTAATCCTTGCTGTGGGGATAAATTTGATCTTTGTCAACTTTTTTAATTTCAAAAATAGGAGGGACTTTTGTGCATTAGTTTTTTTTTTTTTCCTGCTGTAACAAAGTATTGCAAATCCAGAGGCTTCAAACACCTCAATTTATCATCTCCCACTTCTGGAGGTCAGAAGTTCAGGTTCAGCTTCACTCGGTGAAGACCAAGGTGTCGTGGGGATGTACTCTTTCTGAGGGTCTCAGAGAAAAGCTGGCTTCCCTGGTATGTCCCAGCCTCTGGAAGCTGCCAACATTTGAATGTGGCTTAAATGCAAGGTGTCCCCCAGAGACTCATGGGTCAAGGGTTCCATTGCTAGTGCAACGGTGTTCAGAGATGGGGCCCAGACAGGTGACCAGATCATGAGGATGTTAGCTTCATGATTGGATTAACCCATTGATGAGCTCATAGCTGAGTGGGCAAATAAAGGATGGAGGTAATGAATGCACGACCTTGAAGGACACATCTGGTCCCATGCTTTCCCCTCTGGCTCCTTTCTTCATTCTCAGCTTCTCCACTGCTATGATGTGAGCAGCTTTGTTTCATCACCTTCTCCACCATGATGTTTACTACATACCCAGAGCTGCTAACCATGGACTTAAACATCTGAAATCATGAGATGAGCTTCTCATCATGATGGACAGATTACCATTACACATCCTTGAATCATGGCCCCTTCTCTATAGTCAGAGAATATCTATCTAACCTCCATTTTCCTTCTTATGTCTTTCCTGTCTGACTCTGACCTCCTGTTTTCCTCCTTACCTTTTAGTTTGGCCCAACTGGGTAATTCAAGATAATCTCTCCATCTCTGGATCTCAAACTTAATCACATCAACAAATCCCTTTAGGTGACATATTTTCAGGTATGGGTTAGGGTGTTGCCATCTTTCAGGAGGAGCACATCACTTTGCCTCTGCACTCCATGTAAAATATTTATCCCATCATACCTCTACAGGAAATTTCCAATGCTTTCCTTGTACTTCAGAAGAAATTTCAAGAACCCACTCTACCTACTTGCTAATGGTTAAACATGCTCTCAAGATCATAGATTTAAAGATGAAAAGCACTACGTTTTTATGAGCTATGAAATATTGGGTAGAGTATTGGCCTCTGTGGGTTTTATTATCTCATCTAGAAGTGGGAGAAATATTAACCTGTCTCACAGAGATATTGATGAGGACTAAATGAGATAAATGCTATAAGAATGGCTCTTTACTAAGTTCCTGCACATAAAAAGACCAATAGATGATAGTTAACCCTAGAAATATTGTATGATATTTTAATTTTTATTAATTTATTCAAGTCAACAAATATTTACCAGGCAACTTGCTGTTCATCAGTGATGAACTAGGCAAAGATTCTACTTGATGGAGTTCACACTCTGGTTGGAGATACTCACATAAGAAATGAATGAAGAAAAAAATAAATGACAGGACAAGGTGATATACATTCTACAAGAATATACAAAAGCAAGGTAGTGGAGATTGGGATGTAAGATACAGTACAGTGTTCCTTGTTGGAAGAGTAGTTGCTCTGCGGTGCTTAAGGTGGAGTGTAAGCTTGACTGACTTTGCAGTCTGCCCTGGGTGTGTCTGGCTGGGCCATAAGAGTGTAGCCTTAGGTTCTTGGCTCCTTCTTCTTTGGTACCATTCCCTTCCTCTACTTACCAGCTACCATGAACTGAGCATCTGTTTCTCCAAACCCTTCCACTATGATGTCCATGCTTCAGAGCCAGCCAAACTTGAACTGAATCTCCTTAAAATATAAGCCAGTAATTTAAAGAGCTCTTCCTTTAAATTCTAGGTCTTGGTACTGTGTTCCAGCAATGGGAAGCTGACTGATCCAGACACACTGAGTAGGTGAACCATAGGAAGGAGGTGAAGGAAGTGAGCAGGTTACAGCCTAGGAAGGGGGAAGAGTGAGCACAAAACCATCCAGACAGGCCATGGTACAGCAGAGGAATGGCAGGAAGTTCTGAGTGGCTTAAAGAGCAAGGCAGAAGAAGTGTTTTAGATGGAGCTGTTCTTTAGTTACCTCTGAGAAGTTACAAGGCTCTTGGGGGCCTTGTGTGCCTCTGGCTCTGACACGGAGTGAAGCTGGGAGCCACTGCAGGAGTTGAACAGAGGAGCACCAGCATCTGATTCTGATCTAGGAGTTTCCTGACTGTGGCTGGGGACTCATTGGAGCTAAAGGCAAGGAAAGGGGGTAGCAGATGCAGAAACCTGATAATGCACCACTCTTGTGGTGTGTGTGTATGTGTGTGTGTGTGTGTGTAGAAACTGAGAAAGTCTCAGATTCAGAGCCACTCTAGAGACAGATCTAGTAGAGTTGCTTGATGGATTAGGTCTGAGGTGTGGACAAAAGTATGAAATTTGAAAACACTGCTAAGTAAAAGAAGCCAAAAGCAAACCCAAGAGGCCAAGTGTTCTTAATCCTATTCATACGAAATGTGCAGACCAGAACACAGCTACAGAATGGAGCTTAGGGCTGGGGGACAATGAGAATGAGGAGTGGTTTTTTGGCTAAAGAGATCCCATCTGGGGGTGATGAAAATATTCTGGAGATCATGGTGATGCTTGCACAGCTTTGTATCAAAAGTCACTGATTACACATTTTAAAATAGGTAAAAGATAGATTTTATGTTCTGTGAATTTCACCTCAATAAAGAAAAACAACCCAAAATATTCTACCTTGAGCAACTGGGACATAGGATGTGGATGTTTGACCCATCTCCTGTTGACCACTAAGACAGGAAGTCCACAGGGGAAGACAAATTAGTAGGGGAAGTTCACAGTTTAGTGTTGGACATTTTGAGTCTGAAAAGTGTATTAGTTACCCACAGAGAAATGTTGAAAAGACAGTTTAGTTTTTGGAAGAGTGTTTAGGTTGAATATTTATATTTGAGAGCAGTTGGCTTCTCCAATGGCTGAGAGGTGTCTTGGTTCAATTTCTGTCATAGTCCTTTCTATGCTATTATGATAAAATACCAGAGATTGGGTCATAAATAGAATAGAAATTGATCTTCTCACAGGCCTGGAGGCTGCAAAGTCCATGACCAAGACTCAGCAGTTTCCATGGTCTTGTGAGGGCTGCTCTCTGTTTCTAAGATGGCATCTATTGTTCCACTGCTGGGAGAGGAGGATACTGTGTCCTCACATGTGGGGAAACCAGGGACAGAATGAAATCACTAAAATGTGAGAGCAGACAAGGGAGAGACCAAGGACTATGACTTTGGAGATCCTAAAGAACTTAGGGAGAAAAAATAGGAAACATCCAAGATGATGAAGGCATGACCAATGAAAGTAGTAAACAAAGAGAGTATCATTGTTGTTGTTAGGGCAAATCAAGATATAGTTGATGCTACCTAGACAGGCAGAGCTTAATCAGTGTGCAAGGACTTTATTACACATCAGGTGTGGCTGGGTCAAGGGTGAGAAGATCATCAGCTCCTAGCAAGGGGTGGGAATAAGTTGTATAAAGGAGTTTAGGTAGGGAAAGGGGAGATTGTTAAGTGGGGGTGAAACATTTGGGTCTCTGCATAGGTTTCTGGGGCTGGATGATAGACAGACCAGACTGCTGCTGGCAGGTACAGCATGTCTCTTGTGGCTTTTCATGGATTCAACTCTGCAGGCTTAGCTGTGTGGGGCAGTTGCTAACTGGGTGAGTTGTGTAGGGAAGCTAATGGTTTCCTGTTGAACGCTGTGCTCCTGTAGGTGTGAATAACGGATCAGTTTGTGAAGTTTGTCTGTCTTAGCCAGGCAGGGGTCTAGTTAAGAGCCTGACAATTGTCTGTTACTGTCTGAAGTTCACCTGCTTGCTCATACACAAAGATCTCAAGCAGTAGTGTGACGTGTTATGTCTTAGGAGGGTTCCTGCATGCTATCCTCTATAACTATACATTCTTTCTCTTTCTAGCTGGGTAATGCACGATCACTCTTCAAAACTAAGCTCCATATCACCCACCACGTTTTTTGTTTTTTTTATTAATGCATGTTTGTGATACAAAATGATCACACTCATTGTGGGCAGTTGATATATTTACATTACACATCTTAATTCTTTTTATTTTTCTTCTCTTTCTGTACTCCTTCCCTTCATTTCAAGATTCCCTTCCCATTTGCCAAAGATCTATCTCCCTGTTTCTTATTCTCTATCTTTTCTTTTGTTCTTTAAATTGTTTATACTTTGAGTTTCTCATATAAGGGAAGCTATGTGATATTTAAGTCTGGATGTCTGATTTATTTCATTTAACACTCTGGCCTTGAGGTGCATTCATTTTCCTATAAAGACTCAAAAGTATCCCTTTTCATGTCAGAATCAAGCTTCATTGTGTATAAATATTACATTTTCTTTACCATTCCTCTGCTGATGAACATAAAGTCTGCTTCCAATAAACTCACATATTACAAGTTGTGCTACAATTGTGTGGGTATGGTATGTATGACTGTAATTATGATGACTTTAACTGTTTTTGGAAAAAAAATAGCACAGCACTGGAACAAAACAGACAGATCAATGGAATAGAATGAAAGACCCAGAAACAACTCCAGGAACATTAAATCAACTGATCTTTGGCAAAGCACCCAAAAACGTACAATGGAGAAAAAGATAGCATCTTTAACAAATGGTGCTGAAAAAATGGCTTACACAGATGTGAAAGAGTGAATGTGGACCCATATCTATCAACTTGCATAAAAATAAAATCAAAATGCATCAAAGACATAGCTCCTAAAACAGAAACACTTGATCTCCTGGAAGATAAAACAGGTAAAACCCTTGAAGATACAGGTAAAGGTAAAGACTTTCTGAGAAGTCTTTACCTTCTGAATGCACAAGAAATGACATCAAGAAATATCAAGAAGCAATAAATGGAATCATCAAGTTCAAAAGCTCTGCAAAACAAAGGAAACAACCAAGAAGATGAAGAGACAACTAACAGAATGGAAAAAAAAATCTTGTCAGCCATACCTTTGGCAAAAGATTAATATCTAGAATATATAAAGAAGTAAAAAATAAAAACACCCCCCCAAGTAAAAGACTTGATCACAAATAGACAACTACAGTGCACAGACACTTCTCAGAAGAACATATGGTCAATGAATGCATGAAAAAATGTTCACCATTTCTGGGCATCCGAGAAATACAAAGTAAAACAACACTGACATTCCATCTTACTTCAGAAAGAATGGCTAACAAGAAATCAAACAATAACAAGTGCTGAACCTGCTATTGCTGATTTAATATTGTCCTTCTTAGAAGTCCTACCATGCTTCTATTCTACTACCATTGGTTCTATCTATCACATTGTGTCTTATTGGGATTTGAATAAGTGTGATAGTTTAAACAAATTTTTTTAATTGAAAATGAGATATTATAGTACCCATTGATCATTTTCTGCTATTCAGTTCAGAATGCCCTGTAATTCTTTCACTCTTTGAGTGGTTTTATACTATTTTCTTATGTTTGATATTATTGTATTTGAAACTATGCTCAACTATAGCAGAGTAAGAGATATTGTGATAGCTACTGTTGATGTCCGGTTGTCTTAATGTAAAGTACTGTGTTGCCTATGTTGTCCTGCTCTGATCTGCTCTGTACTGCCCTCTTTTGTTTTATTCTTTTTAAAATAAAATTAAACAAACAAACAAAAAAAAAGCCCCAAAAAACCAAGTGCTGTCCCTGCCCACAAATTTACAAGGCCCACACTCTCTCGGTCTGATCCCAAGGCCCCTCCTGGGATCCTCAGGCCACACCTCATTTACTGCACTGCACAGCCTGCTGAACGGTAAACCTGCTTGCACCTCAGCCTCCCCCAACAGAGCTGAGAAAGAGTGCTGATGTATCCTGAGAGCATGCGCAGCACAAAGCCCAGGATGGCGCCTTTACAACGCCCACCAAATGAAAGACAAATACGGAAATGCTTTACTTCACTCAGTAGAAATGTCCTTAAGAAACTCAATGTGCATCAAAGTGCTTAGAATTTTTTCTCTTCATGACTTTATTTTAAATGAACTGGGAAGGAATTCCACTTAAATCAACTTCTTTGGGAAGTTATTTTATAAAGCAAAGGATTCTATCACAACAGACATGAAAATCCCCCTCCAAATTAGCTATTAATTCACATTTAGCTTTTTATATATGTGTTGGAATTCATATGTCACGCCAATGAAATGAATTTAAGAAACTGTTTTCATATTGCATTTTTACA
>PVJX010044819.1:0-13018 GCA_004027295.1 Dolichotis patagonum | reverse complement strand
CCAGTCCCAAACAGTCAGGCCAAGATGCCAGTCTCTGCAAAGTTTCCAATCCAAACAGCGCAGGCCACTCTGTGGGTCCAGGAGGTTCCCAGTTCCAAAGAGTCAGGCCACGATGCTGGTCTCTGGGAGATTTCCTGCGGGTGAAGGGATACATTCTGTCTAAATACCACATTTTCTTTATACATTCAATTTTTGGTGGGCATAGAGTCTGTCTCCAGTATTTAGGTATTATGAGTTGTGCTGGTACAAACATGAGTGTTGTATATCACAGTATTATCATGTCTTTCAATTGATTTGATAAGATTCCTAGAAAGAAAATACCAGAGACAAGTGGAATTTCTAGTTTTAGTATTTTGAACTTAGTTTTTATTTCCATAAGTGGGTGAACTAGATTACATTTCCAGCAACAATGTAGGTTTGTTTTTCCCTCAAGCTCTACTAACACTTGTTAGTGTTTGATTTTTGGTGATACCTATATTCTCTGGAGGTGAATGGAATCAGTTTTGGTTTAATTGTCATTTCTCAAATGACCATCAACATTGAAAGTATTTTCATATGTTTATGTGCCATTTGTATACCTTTTGTGAAATACATATTTATTCTAGTTTCATATTTTTATTAGGACTTTTCTTTTTATGGATCTAATATTTTTAGTTCTTTATGCATTTTGAATAGTCCTTTGACTGAGAAATAGCTCACAAAAACATTTCCCATCGTGTATATTCTTCACTCTGTTGACTTTTCTTTGCTGTGAAGAATCTTGTAATTTGATATGACACTATTTGACCACCCTTGCTATTGTTTCTTCTATAACTGCCATTCTGTTGCAAGACTTTTCTTGTACTCATATCTTCAGGAGATTTATATATTTAATATTCCAACAGATTATTTCTTTTATGACATTTAGAGTTTTTACCCATTTTGATTTTTAATTTAATACATGGTAAGATGTGGTAGGTTGCATTCAACCTTTTGCGTTTTGATATTCAATTTGCCCAGCCCCATTTTTAATGATGCTGTTTTTCTTGCAAAGTATAATTTTGGCCCCTTGATCAGAGCTAAATATGCCTGGTGCTGTTTCTGCATCTTCTAGTCTGTCCCACTGATCCATGTGCCTGTTTATTTTTTAATCACTGTGCCTGTATTATGCTTATTTTTAAAAAAATCACTGTGGCTATTCAATCTAACATCAAATCTAACATGAAATGTAACATCAAACCTTGAATTGTAATGCTTTTTCCTTTGTACTGGTTGATTGAGTATTTTTGGTACTCAATCTGAGGCAGTGCAGAAAAATGAGAGATAAGACAAAGATTAGAAAGACCTTTAATGCAGGCACAGAAGAGTTGTGTAAGAAATATAAGTGCTTTCAGTAATAACAAAGTGAAGATTATTTTATCAGACCTGGCATGGGGCTGGAGTTTAGGAGGCATGCAAAATGACATATTAACAGCTGATTTGAAGGAACACCTGCCTGTGTGAAACAAAATACAGAAATATTTACAGGGGACCAGGGGTGGAGGCTTGGTTAATTTTGGAGACTTGGGATTGGAGAGGGCTTGGTGCAAGTGCTAAAAGGGAGCTGGAGGTTTATCTGTGGAATGAGAAAGAGAATATAGAAATTACGCTCAGAAAGATAAGTTGCTTCTATGTGTCCAGTACAACGGTGGGAAGGTGTCACATGGCAGATAGCTAAGCCCCACACTGGCAGAATCTGTCACTTGTTACTCAGCATTGCTTTCACTATTCTAAGTCTCTTCTGTCTCCTGTGAATATTAGGGTTGTCCTTGCTGGCTCTGTGAAAATTGCTGTTGATATTTTAACTGTGACTCAGTTAACTTTATATTTGATAAAGTAGAGTGATTTTAAAGAAAATTGATTCTGCCTATCCAGGAACAGGGGATGTCTTCCCAGTTACTGATGTCCTCCCTGAGCATCTTTTTGAGAGTACTGTACCTATCATTATAGAGTTTTTTCACGTCCTTCATTGGATGAATTCATATATATTTAATTTGCCTTGATGATATTGAGAGTAATATGGTCTCTCTAATTTCATTCTATGTGTTTATTACTGGAGCAGAGAAATGCTCGTGATTTTTATGTGTTAATTTTCTTCCTATTATGTTACTCATATTGGTTACTAATTACAAGTCTTACAGTAGAATTTTTGGAGGATCTTCTATGCACATGGCTTTGTCATTTGAAATGAATGATAATTTCCCATAAATATCCCTTTTTCTCTTGCTTTGTTGCTCTAACAATTGATGTACTGTCTTAGTTATTTTCTCATTGTTAGGAAAAAATGCGGGACACATGTAAGTTGAAGTAGGAAATGTTTATTTTAATAATCCATGGCACAGAAGAGGGAAGGAAGCAGCAGCAAGCTTAAATTCTTATTTTCTCTATATACCATTCAAACTACAAACCTATTGACTTCTGCCACCTAAACCAAGTTTAGGGCTTTCTCTTTCAGTAAATCCA
This sequence comes from Dolichotis patagonum, assembly GCA_004027295.1. NCBI lineage: Eukaryota > Metazoa > Chordata > Mammalia > Rodentia > Caviidae > Dolichotis > Dolichotis patagonum. The sequence continues at coordinate 10,537 of PVJX010044819.1, read as the reverse complement.
TAAGCCACAACCACACCTATTGTATTTCCACTAGGGAAGTAACCAGAGATCAAACATCCTGAATTCCAGTATCACATTTTATAGAGCTACTCACCTGTGTCAAGTCCCACCAATGAGCCCAAGACGCTTTGGGAAGACATCTAGAAACAAGAGATAAAACTTTCAATGTAAAAATAGAGTGAGAGTGAATATTCTTGTCTTTTTCCTCTTATTAAAGGAGAATCTTTCAGTTTTCCAACATTTAATATGATATATACAAGAGGTTTCTCAAAACTTTATTTTACCAGATTGAGATAAGGTTGTTCTATTTTTGTTTCAATTTTTATCATGAAAAGATGTATGATTTTGTCAAAGGACTTTTCTGAGGCTATTGAGATAATCATTTGATTTTCATCCATGCTTATCATTCTGTAATATATTGCATTGATTGATCTGCATGTGCTGAACCTTCCTTGCATCCATGAGAGAAAGCCAAACTGGGCTCTTTTTGATGATTTGTGGCATTTTCTGTGCCAGGATCTTTTTGATGAATTTTGCATCTGAATTAAAGAAGTTGACAAATAGACCTCTTATTTAGTTGAATTCTTCTATGATTTTGGAACTAGCATAGTTCTAGCTGCCAGGAATGGCTCTGGGAATACTTCCTTCCTCTCAATTTTATGAGAGTTTGAGGAGTCCTGGCATTAGGTATTCCCTACAGTTCTTTTAGAATTAAAAAGTGAATCCATTGGTATTTGGTTTTATCCTATTTGATGTGGTTGTTTGTTTCCTTATTATTGCTTACATTTCCTGAGTATTTTTTTTTATTTTTCTGTGTTTTCATATTTTCTTCTTTTCATTTTTGTGCTATACGCAATCCAGTAATCTATACATTTCTTCTCTATTTCTAAACATATTGACATGCAGATTTTTGAACTGGTTGTGATAACCTTCTTTCTTTTACAGTGTCCATAAAATAAAACATTTTTCATTACCAACTGCCTTCAATTGGGCAGTCTTGCCAAAAAAGGCAAGAAGAGACACACATCAATGATCCCCAATACAAAAAAGGGACACCAGTCAATGCAATTAGAAATGAAAAAATGATATAGGAAGACAATAGTGAAATCCAGAAGTTTATGAAACAATACATGGAAAAATTGAAATGAAAAACATATACTCAAAGTCATTCTGGGAAGCTATCTTCATTCTGATTCAGAAATTAGACATGGATCCACACAAAAAACAACAGCAAAAGGTAATATGTGCCAATATCTCTAATGAACATAGATTTAAAAAATCCTCAATAAGTAGTCAAACAAATGATCAAAAGGATTTTACACAATGACCAAGTATGTTTCATCGCAGAATAGCTTTATTAATATTCAAAAACTAGACTTCAAGCTAAAATTAATAAGAAGAGATAAAGAGGGCTGCAATGAACAAACAAGAAAAAAAATAAAAGGAATAAATACAGGAAAGGAAGAAGTTAAATTATCACTATTTAAAGATGACATGATACTCTATATAGAACAACCAAAAAACTCCATTAAAACACTAGGACAGGTAATAAACAAATTCAGCAGTGTAGCTGGATACAAAGTCAACACTCAAAAATCAATAGCATTTCTGTAGATAAACAAGAAATTCACCAAGAGAGAAAGTACGGAAATATCGCCCTTCACAATAACATCTAAAAAAATGAAATACTTAGGAATCAACCAAACTATGAATGTAAAAGATTACACGCTGGAAATTATGTTAGGCTAAAAAAGGAGATTGAAGAGGATATTAGAAAATGGGAGAATATTCCTTGTTCTTGGCTGGCAAGAATCAACACTGTGAAAATGGCTATACTCCCAAAAGTATTATACAGATTTAATGCAATCTCAATTAAATAACATTAACATAGCTCACAGATCTAGAGAAAACACTCCTAAAATTCATTTGGAGCCAGAAGAAACCTATAATAGCAAAGACAATTCTGGGCAATAAAGGCAAGGCAGGAGGCATCTCAATTCCTGACTTGAAACTGTACTACAAAGCCACAGTGATAAAATCGCATAGTACTGGCAAAGAAATAGACCTGAGGGTCAATGGAACAGATGAGAAGATGCAAGTATAAGTACAAAGACACTCAGCCACCTGATATTTAACAAAGAGTCTAAACATGTTCACTGGAAGAAGGATAGCCTCTTTAATAAATGGTGTTGGAAAAACTGGCTCTCCACATGCAAAACACTGAAACTAGATCCATGCCTATCACCATGCACAAAACTAAAGTCTAAGTGTATCAAAGACTTAAACATTAAAACATAAACACTAAATCTACTGGAAGATAAGGTGGGTAGAAATCTTCGAGATATTGGGGTAGGCAGAGAAATTTTGAACAAAATGCAAACTACATGAGAAACACTTTAGAGAAGCAAAAATTGGAATCTCTTATTATTGAAAAGTTTCTGCACTTCAAAAGAAATCAACAGAGAGAAAAGAAAACCCACAGAATGGGAAATAATTTTAGCAGCAACCCCCCAGACAAACAACTTATATCAAAAACATATAAAGAATTGAAAAACATCAACCCCCCAAATTCAAAGACCCTCTCCAAAAATGGGCATCTGTGATGAACACATACTTCTCAGATGAAGATATACAAATGGCAAATAAATACAAGAAGAAATGTTCACCATCACTGGTCCTTCGAGAAAGGAAAATTAAAACAACTTTGAGATATCATCTCTCACTTGAAAGAATAGCTGCCATCAAGAAATCAACTGATAACAAATGTTGGTGAAGCTGTGAGGGAAAAGGAACACTGCTCCACTGTTGGTGGCAATGCAGACTGGTGCAACCACTATGAAAATCAATATGGTGAAGTCTCAACAGACTTGGATTGGAAGCTCCATTCAACCCAGCTATTCCTCTCCTGGGTATTTTCCCAGAAAAACAGAAAAGTTCATATCACAGTGATATATGTGCACCTATGTTTATAGCAGCATGATTTGTAACAGCTAAATCTTGGAAACAACCAAGATGCCCATCAACTGTAGAGTGGATGAAAAAGATGTGGCATTTTTACACAATGGAATATTATTCAGCTATAAAAATGATGACCTCGAGGCCTTCAGAAGGAAATAGAGACAACTTGAGACTATCCTTATTAGTGAAATAAATAAGAATCATATTCATAAATATCACATTGTGTCTCTAGTGTAAAAATTAATAAGAACTCTAGGAGTAATAAAACCCAAAAAGTGCAATTGCTACTGTAAAAAAAGATGAAAAGAAAATGCTCTAAAAGGTATAACTGCATATATCTTTAAGTGTGTAAGATAGATGACCATGTTATTCTTTTTGTGAGATTGTTGAGCGAAACTTTTAACAGTCTCACTGTTTGAATATCTACTTGGCGTGCTTCAATTTTGTAACTTGAACAACTTTTTCCAATGTTGACAGTGTGTAACTTATTAAGTATTGATTTCTCTGTGTTTTTGTTTGTTTTTGTTTTGTTGTTCTTTTATATTTTCCCATTGGAAATCTGTATTAGTATTCTGTTTTGTTTGGTAGAGTTTTTTTCTCATTAAATAAAATTTTAAAAAAAGAAAAGAAACTATGGTTTTACACCAATTAAATTAAAGAGGGCTGCAATATCTTCATTGTGGGAAAAAATCACCAAGTATGTATAATAATTGTAAATATATATGCACCAAGCATTTGGTGTGTCTAATTTTATGAAACAAGTACTATATGAAGGGTTAAATGAAACACAAAATAATCCCAGTGGGTAACTTCAATATTCACTTGCATAAACAAATCAACCAGAAAAAATCAACTAAGAGATATTACTGATAAACTACAGTATAGACCAGATGGAATTAATAGATGTTTATAGAGTTTTAATACAGCAAAAATTTACATGTTGTTTTCAGTAGCATGTGGAAATTTATCTGAAATAGACCACATTTTAAGCTATGGAAGATGTTTAAATAAATACACAAAACAATCTCAGCCTGTCTTACATGATCACACCCCATCTTGTTACAATGAAATTAAAATAGAAATCAATAAGAAAGAAACTACAGAGCGTGAACAAACACAGAGATTGAATAATATATCAACAAATCATCAATGGGTCACTGAACATACCAAACAATAAATTAAATCCATAGAATAAAATGTGAATGACAGAAACAACATATCAAAATCTCTGAGACACAATAAAAGCAGTCATAAGAAGGAAATTTGTAGCTGTGAGTGTCTACATCACAAAAATTGTAGCCTAAATAAATGAATGAAAGGTATATCTCAATGTCCTAATGAAATGGAACAACCCTAATGCAAGCACTGTAGAAGAAATTAAATGGTAAAGCTCAGAACAGAAACTGAAAAGAATAGAGATTTAAATAAGAATACAAAGGATCAATTGATCAAAAAGTATGTCTTTTGGAACATAAATCTTATTAATAAAGCTTTATTGAAATGTTAAAATGAATGAGAAGTACCAAACTAATAAATTAAGAACTGAAAAAGGTAAAATCACAACAGATATTGCTGAAATTCAGAGAATTACTTTAAATTACTTTGAAGACATATTCCAATAAATTGGAAAATCTCTAAGAAATGTGCAAGTTCTGAGAAACATATAATACATGAATATTGAAGAAAGAAGACAAAATTTTAAACAGATTCATAACATGAAACAAGATTGAAGTAATATTGAAAAACTCCCAATGAAGAAAGGCTGAAGATTTGGTGTATTTAATGTTGAGTTATATCAGATTTGAAGAAAAACTAACATTAAGCTTTTCAATCATTCTCAAAAACCAAAATGGAAAGTCTACTTCCAAACTATTTCTATGAAGTAATTAACCTGTGTCTATGAAGTGTTTTCCTTATACTAAAAGTGAAAAAATTCTAATCATAAAAAACTATAGATCAATAATTAGGATGAATATGGATGTAAATATTATCAATAATATTCTTGAAAATAAAATTTACCAACTTAAAATCATATAACATGTTCAAGCATGTGCCACCAATAGATGTAATGATGTATCGCCCATGCAAATCAATAAATGTAATATTCCACATGAATAAAATCTCAACAAAAATCATGATTATCTCATTATATGTAAAAATGACTTTGAAAATATTTAATATACTTTATCAAGAAAATATACAAGAATCTTTCCATAAAATGATAAAAGTTCTATATAAAAATGCTAATGCTATCATAGTGCAATGGGCAAAAGTGAAAGCATGGTCTCAAAATTATGGATGAGACAATTTTGTTTGCTCTTGTCATTCCTGTTCATTACACTATTTCAAATTTAAACCCCTGTATTTGAAAAAGAAAAAAAGTAAAAGTTATACAGATAAGAAAGGAAGAATTCAAGTTCTCTCTATTTGATGAAGATATGATTATTTATAAAAGGATCTAAAAATTCCACTAGGACTCAGTTAAATGTAACAAATTTAGTGAAGTGTTAAGATGCACAATGACTATAAAAAAATCAGTAACTGTCATGTGTAACACAATGAATCAAAAAGAGAGAAATGAAAACAATTCCATGTACAATAGATTCAAAAAATAACTGGGAATCAACCTATCAAACAAGGTGTAAGAACTTTGTAATGAAAAGTACAGAGCACTGAAAAAATATAGTGGAAGACATTAGAAAATGGAAAAGACTTTCTTGTTCATGTACTACCAGAAATAAGTCAAAATGGACACATTATCAAAAATAATCTAAAGAGTCCTTGTACTGCCTGTTACAATACTGACCACCAAACTCACTATTACTCACCAAACTAGAAGATCCAATCCTAGCATTTATAGAGAAGCACAAAAGATTCAGAATATTCCATGCAAACCTAAGGGAAAAAAGCAACATTCAAAGCAACACAATGCCAACTTTTAAAGTATACTATAAAGCCAAGTTACAAAAACATAATACTTTCACCAAAACAGGCATGTAGCCAAAAAGATAAGACAGAACACATGAAACTGACTTGTTCACCTAAATCCATTTGATTTCTGACAAAGAAGGCAAAAATAAGTGTTAAATAATAGATACACTTTTCTGTTTTTTAAATTTTACTTAAAGAGAAAAAAACAAAGCAAAATAAAGGGTAGCAACAATACAGAATTCCAAGGAAAAAAGGAAAAGAACAACAACAAAAAAACCTAAGAGATTATTACTTGACAAATTACATACTGACTTCTTGGAAATAGTTGTCCAAATTACAAAGTTAAAACATGTAAAGTAGACATTCAAACAGTGAGACTGTTAACAGTTATGCTCCATGATCTGACAAAGACCGCAATATGGTCATCCATCTTACCCACTCAAATATACATGCAATTATATCAAAAGGGTAAAATTAAACACAACAAAACAGAACAAAGCGGATCACAAGAAAGCAATGTAAAAGACATAAATTTCAAAACTAGACAATTGGAGATATTCACTCTCTATCATATTGAGTCTTGTTTTCTTCTAAATAGTTGTCTCTATTGTCACATATAGGGAATTCACATGAAACAACCTAGAATGGAATTGATCTGAGCAGGACAAGAGAGCATTTCATATCTTCAAGACCAGATATTAGGGAAGCCAAGAAGGGCTGTCATAGTCTCATTCTCCTCAAAACAGCTGTCCATACATTCATATGTGTTGAACTTAAACAAGACAAAGGAAGCCAAAATCACTTTGAACAAAAAGTGATAGTTTTTCTGGATTTCACATCATGACATTATGGAATCAGCACTGGGTATGTTAGTGTCTCTTTTACTTTGGAGTAGTTGTTCATTTCAACATGTGTTATATAGTTGGTTCTTATAAACTGTATATAAGCTCTACACATGCATGAGTCTCTACATGTATCTCGATCCTTTCTGTATTAGAGGTAAAAACAAAACAAGGAAAGATAAAGCAAAACAATTCCTAGAAATGCATGAGGCAAAAAAGTCGTATAAAACTACAATACAAGGTAATCTACAATGGTTACCATGATGTCTCAGCAGTATATAGCAACATCAAGAAAAATGAAGCATTGGAGATATTATAAGACTTCAAAAGCAGGCAATAATCAAACCAGAGTTGGTATCTTAGTGAATCTTGTCATCTTCAGTGTAGTTGCCTATACTCTTAGACTTGCTGCTATCAATCATAACAGATTTAAATAAAATCAGTCAATACAAAACAGCAATCTAACAAACCAAATTCCAATAAGATCAGTCATAATAAGACAGTATAAATTATAAAGGGCTTCAGATTAAGTTTATAGGAAATTAGGGATGATTACCATAATATGTCCTGTTATTTTTGGGATAGCTGACCATATCCTCAAGTCTAGTGTAAGTATAGAAACTGGAACAGCACATAATCCATCTGAGCAGAGTGGTGAGAATAATGTAAATTTTAAATCTTGTTACCCCATTAACAATATCCTTTGCCTCCCTTTTTAGACAATTCCTCCCCTTTCACTCCCATGGGGTGCACTGCTTGTTTTGGGCCCCAGTGCCTCCCTATATAGAGCATCTCAGTGGACCCTACCTCCTCATCTACTCTGGCTGTTTTTCTCTCTGTTAATATTTCAAGCCATCTGTACTAGAGATTACAGCCAATCTTCTCTGCCGTTTTACTGCTATTCTGTTATTCTGCCATTTGTTGTCTATATTTCGGTTCCACTCCATTATCTGCCCTGTACATTGAGGCCTCTCTGCCACTGTTCCTGAAATGCTCGTATTCTTGTTCTCTCTCCCTAAAATGTCCTTCAGTATTTTTTGTAGGGTTGGACTGGTGGTCAGAAATTCTCGGAGTTCCTCTTTGTCATAGAAGCATCTTGTTTCTCCATTAATTTCAAGAGTTTTGCAGGATACATCAATATGGGCTAGAGATTGTTCTTCAGTGCTTGAATTACTTCACTCCAAGCATTTCTTGAATTGATGATCTGTGTTGAGAAGTCTGCCGTGATTTTGATGGGTTTTCCTTTATAGGTAATCTGTTTCTTTTCTCTGATGGCTTTTAATATTCTGTTCTTATATTGAATTTCTGGGATCTTGATTGTTATGTGTCTGGGTGTAGCTCTGTTTTGGTGGTAGGTGGCTGGAGTTCTGTATGCTTCATACCTCTCCATATCATGTCTTTATTCTATGTTTGCAAAATTTTCCTTAATAATTTCTTTGAAGAGCCTTTGTAATTCCTCTGTTTTGATTCCTGCTTCTTCATTCACATGCTTTATTCTTAAGTTATAGATCCTCTTGTCATCTTCCAGTCTTTGTATCTTTACTGCCTGCTCCCTTGTTATTTTTAAGAGATCTTCACTTTCATGATCACACATTGCAAGCCTGTGTTCAATTTTTGATAGTCTATCTTTGGTTTCTTTCGAGCAGTTCTGCCAGCTTTCTATGGAGTCTTTACTTTCCTGATAATCTCTTTGAATCTGCTTCATGAATTCTAGGTTTTTACTGTATTCCTCATTAAATTTTTGTCACCTTTTATGTTCCTCTATTCTTCTGTCTGTGTCTTCTTGAAAGGTGCCCAGCCTTTCTTTTATTAATCTACTTATCTCTTGCTTAATTTGAATAAATATTTCAGTTTTGGTCCCACTTATGAAGTCCTAAAGATATCTCTTTATGTCCGCTAATGCTGTGTTTGATGTTGCATTTTTGCTGCCCACAATCTCTTTTGTATTTACCTCTCTTGGGCCAATGTTCTCAGGGTTGGGGGCTGGTATTTTTTTTCTATTTCTCCCTTTCAGCATGTTTTTGGTTTCTTACATACAAGTGTACAGTGTAATTCCCAGACCCTTTTCTTATTATTTAAGGCTCCTCTAGAGGGCGCAGGCTAGGAGCTTTCGCCCTCTTCAGTTGGTTATCAGAGATTAAAGTTCAGGCACAGGCAGTGTGTGCTGGCTCCTCCCCTATGGGCTGGTCAACCCTTGCAGGCCTTTGCTGCACCAGTGTGTGCTGATTTCAGGAAATTCCTATGTAGCAACTCACTGGGTTCCAGCCTGGGGTGCGGCCTAGTCCAAGCAGATTAGTGGAATCTGGGGAGCAACCAGCTGAAGCCACTTCCTTATGGAGTTAGGGCTCTCCTGCCCAAATCCAACATGTCATCCAGTGGGTTTCCCCTTTCCCGTGGGAGGGTCTTATTCCCATCACTCACCACGTGTTGATGCCTGTCCCCAAGAACTGCTGGGCTCCCCGATCTCTGACTTCACCACAGCTGAATTCAAAATCACGGCACCTCTGGGTAGGTCACTTGCAGAACCAGTCCAGCGAGCTGCACACAGGGCAGTTCAACTCTGCACTCCGGTGGCTCAAGACAGTTGCTTCAGCACAGATCACTTTCTCAGGTCTCCAGCAGGGATTCAGGCAGATCAAGAAGAGCCCTGTGCCCACTGATGTTACCTTCTATTATGGTAGCCCCAGGACCTCATATTTGAGCAGTTTTCTGCACTATAGTTTCTTCGTGGGTTGTGAGAGTTCATCTCTCTCTGTTTGGGTCTCTCCAGGGTGTTCTATTCTGACATTTAAGCTGTTTCTCTCAGAGAGGGTCCATCTCCTGTTACTGACCGGTCCACCATGTTGGAACTCCTCTTGAAAAGATATACTTTTCCACAATTGCTGCAAGGAAAATTATCCACTTGCAGAAGAATGAAATGAGATCTTACTCTGTACTAAAGTCAGATAAAATAACTTCAGATAATACAAGTTATTACTATAAGACTGGGTACCTCACAGCTGCTAGAATATGATATAGGAAATACAATGAAGCTACAGGCACAGGAAAAGACTTCCTGAATAGGACCACAATAGCAAAGGAAGTAAATCAGCAATAAGCAATTTAGATGACAACAAAGTAAAAATCTTTTCTACACCATAGTAAAGAATTAATGGAAAACACAACTTAAAGAATGGGACAAAATTTTTTCCAGATACTCTTCCAAGAGTGGAATAGTATTTAAAATATAAAAAGCATTCAAAAATCTGAACACCAAAACAAAGAGCCTATTGATTAAATGAACAAGTGAATTGAGCAGAAAACCCTCAAAGGGAGAAACAAAGACCAGACATAAGGGCTGAGTGTAGACAGTGGTACATAAGAGAAGGTTAGAAGATGTTTATGAGAAAGTTGCAGGTACTCAGAAATGCAAGACAAAGATGAACACAGATATGGTGTGGTAGCCTGCAGGAGTAACCCACAGAATCAAGCCCAGGATCAGGGGAGTGTGGAAAGGGAAGCTGGGCGAATCCATATACAGAACTCCTTACACACCAGCCCTACTGGTGAAAATATCAGCCCTAGAAAGAATCTGAGGTACTTGAAGAGGGAGCATGTCTGCTGGAATTAGGTCCAGCCTATGCACTCTCCTTATTAGAAGCAGGACTCCAGTGAGGGAGATATTCATGTATGAGGGCCCCAGAGTAACTGACAGCCAGAGAATCACTCAGAGAGGGTGACTGAGAAATCACCAGCAGGCCTTTGAGTAAGTAAAAAGCAAAGGCACAGTCCTGCTTAGGGTCCCAGGTCCAAGCATTGAGACTGTC
>PVJX010044817.1:0-13030 GCA_004027295.1 Dolichotis patagonum | reverse complement strand
ACTGTTGTCCTGGTGACCTGCTGTGATGTTCTGTGCCAATTTCACTATACTGTCTCAATTGGCTTTATTCCATCCTTTTTTTTTCTGTTTGCAGCCTCACTGTGTGTTCACTTTGTATGCCTTAATTTTGTAACATGAACAGCTATTTCTGGGAGGACAGTATGTGGTTTGTCAACTAGTGATTTATGGGTTTTTTTTTGAGGTTTTGTATTGTTTCTACCCGTTTTTCTGTATTGCTTTTTTTTTCTTTAAATAAAATTTTTTTAAAAAGTTAAAAAAAAAAAAAAAACAAAGAGACAGGAGGAACGCCTGCCTATCTGAACATCTTATTGGCTCAGAGTCCAGCTTGTGATGTCTCAGCCAGACACTTCACCTTTGAGGCTAAATAATTCTTTGTGATAGGTGTTGCCCTGTGTGTGCATAGGAAGGTGTTAACATCCCCTGAAGTCGTGACAGCCAACAGCGTCTTTAGACATTAATTATCAAATGTCCATGGGAAGCAAAACTTTCCCTAATTGAGAATTTTGGGCTTTTTTTTTGTTGTTGTTGTTCTTTTGCAGTACTGTGTACAGGGACCTGCAAAAGGGGTCAGAGTGTGGTTTGGTTTGGTTTGGTTTTTAAGAAACAAAGTCTTGGTAGTTGCCCAAGTTGGTCCTAAAACTCTTGAGCTCAAGGGATCCTCCAACCTCCCAAGGAGCTGGGACTATAGGCATGTACCACTGCACCTGTCTAGGTCAGGGCATTTATTTATTTACTTATTTATTGGCTGGGGATCAAACTCACAACCTTGCATTTGCCAGGCAGGCATTTATGCCGCTGAGCTAAATCCCTGGCCCTAGGTCAGGGTATACTGAGAAAGCACTGGGACAGAAGTCTCTCCAATTTGCCTTTGGCAGAGCCCCTGCCCACCCTCTTAATCTTGTCTGTACTCAGGTTCTAAGGCATACAGCTTGTAGGGTGGTAGGGCATTTTACCTTGAAAAGCAGCCACTTAGTCACATTTTCCCCTACTCTTCTGGACAGCACTTGATCATGCTCTCAGGCTACAGGGAGAAAGGCCCAGAACATGAGCTATTAGTGAGACAATTAAGGACAACCATCGTAGGTTTGAATAATAAAATAAACCCCAGGGCACAATAAATTATTACCCTTTGCAGCACACTATGTTTCAACAGACTTGTCATAAGACCTTGAAAAAGATGCAGAAGCAGAATGGTTACATGAAATGAGAAAAAATTACCAAGAAAGAACCTAAATAAACCCTCTAGCTTCACTTGCTCTTAGTCAACTTGAAAATCACCAACTTTGAAGCTCACATAGCTGGTAATAACATGTTTCCCATAAGCCTTGCTGGAGATAACACCTGTGACATGTGAGCTATGATAACAGTTGCCTAGATTACTTCTCAGGGTCCTTAAGGCCACTTTTACTGAGAGTACTGACACTTTTTACATGGCCTTGCAGACATTGGGTGGGTAACTAAAATGGAATAAAAGGTTTGACATCTCTGTCTTCATATTGTATCCGTACCCCTTGCTGCCTTAACCTTCGAATTAAATTCTACTCAGCTCTATACATAGACACATTGTTCATTTTTTAAATGTTTTGTCTTTTGGGGACCAGGTTATGTGATAGATTATGGGGGGGCCTGGCTATGTGTCTTACCCCCCTGCAGTTCTCATGTTACAGGTAGTTGAGTTAGTTAGAAATACTATAGGCAATCAGACAGGGCTGGGCCCTGGAAGGAGTCAGCTGCCTTGCAACCTTGGAGGAGACAGAACCTCTGCTGAGGACCAGATCTCAAGACAAAAGGCAAAACAAATGCAACCACACTTAAGTATAAACATCAGGGATCAATATTCTAAATAGGTATGGATCACCTTGAGGAAGCCAGGAGTCACCATCCCACCCCCTACAGGAAGAGTCGCTGCTCTTTAAGCATGTCCATTTGCTACGTGACTCACTTCTCCATTTGTCCCCAGTTCGGTCAATTATACCTGAACAATTACTCTTATTGGTTGACCAGTTCTGCCTCTCCTCATGCCTACCTTGTGAGTTCTTATTTTTCCCCACCATGGACCCGCCTTACCTTGCAGCTTTGCTCTATGAAAATCCCTAGAAAAGACAATCTTTGACAACCCACTTGGACCCCTTCAGTTTCTCAGAAGCCAGGACATCCCAAGCTTTCTTTCTCTCAATAAATATATTCTGCTCTTAACCTTTGATGTTCCTAAAATTCATTCTTCAACTTTAGAGAACACAAACTCATCCCGGACATCTAGTAGTTTGGGAGTTTCATCACCCTATATCACTGAGATTGATGTGACCTTGATTCAGAAACAGGGAGGTACATGAGAGGCTGCAAGCCCCCTGGCTATGAGCAGAATGCTAACAACCTGGTACTCCTCATGCAAGATAGCATCTGCTGAGGACAGTTGTTACAATACAGGCATTTGGTTTTAAAGAAAATCTGGTTCCTCATTAACTTAATCCTTAATTCACCCATTTTCTATAGTTACTGTTCAATGAAATGCATGTTACCCTTTCCCTCTGTGCTTTTTTGGGGGAGGTACTGGGACTCGAACTCAGGACCTTGTGCTTGCCAGGCAGGAGTTGTGCCCCTGTGCTATATCCTTGGCACATACCCTCCCACAAACACACACATTGCCTGTACTTTTTGCTAGCCAATAAAAGTGAGCTCACCACAGCAGTAGCTGAGCCACTCTACTAGAGGGGAACTTCTTGTCCCCCTTGTACACTGAAATTTGTCTCTTTCTTTTTATTCTCTGTCATACTTCCTACTAGTATCTGAGGGTCTGATCAGCTCTCTGTATTTGTCCAAGACTATATTACAGGGTTAGTTTGATCTATTGAACATTGAAACCTGTACATGTTTTCTTTCTCCCCTTTTTTCTGCATCTATCCCTGTGCTTCTTCAGAAGCCAAAACATACCAAGAAACATAAGGCTGGATGTTTTCCAAAGGATAACGGCTCTAGATACAAGAAAATTCAACAGCCTCTAGAAAAAGTTGACCATACTACCAAGTGACCTAAAAGTCAGTCACAAGCAAAAACATCTCTTAAAATCATACCCTTGGCTACTGGGAATTACTAGACTTTAGTCCACCTCAACAGATTAATAAAAACCTGCTGCTCTCTTTACTCTGTAAGTGGCTTGCTCTTTCTTGACTAATTGCTAATTTCCTTAGCTGAAGCTCCATTTCAGTTGAGTGTCTCCCCATAAGCTGTTCCTGTATAAGGGTATGTATACTTGCAATACTTGGCCTCGTCTTTCTACTGTCTTTGGGTCAAAAGATCCTGTTCTTGATTTTAAAAAAAAAAAAAAAAGATCCTGTTGTCCAGTATTACTAGGGTTGGACAAACATCCAAACATCAAAGGGGTAGGGAAAATATTGAGCCTGGAGAAGCAATCAGGTACAATTCAAAGAGCACAGAGAAGAGGTAAGAGACTCAGTTCCAGTGGTAACTGTTTTGAGCTGTCTGAGGGACCAAAAAGACCTGGAATTAATTCTACAGTCAGCTTTCCCATTGGTTGAGCAGAGGAGAGGCCTATGATCTTGTGGTTCCCAAAGTTTCTCTAAGACTGTTTGCCAGATGAGTTCAGATGAAAATTCCAGGCCCCAGGGACTCCCCGTCCCCTTGCTCTCATGTGGGAAGATATTCTCTTCTTAGAAGAAGGACCATGTGCAGATTCCCTGAAGGAAGAGAGAATCTCTCTGGGGCCAGAAACAGATGGAGGTCAAATCTGAACACTGTAATCTGAACAAGTTCTTGGCACTTGTTCTGTAACAAGCAAATGCTACAACCAGACCATTCCGGGTTAGTTTAGAGCAAGTGCATGGCCATGGCCAAGACCAAGAACTGCCTGAAATACGTACAGCCTGACCTTGGCAGTTTGTAGGTGAAAGAGAAGAACCACAGGAAGCCTTCCAGACGAAAGCCTCGGGGAGGGGAAAGACCACTGGTCCCTACCTGAAGTCACTGCTCCCTGCCAGAGAATCTGTGAGGCTACATCCATGTTACATGGCACCTGTGTCCCTGCAGGGTTCCGCACACATCTAGCACAGTTAGCTAAGAGGAATGGCGGAGGGCCTCCCGACAAAGCAGTAGGTAGCGCTTCACTGATCCAGGGTCACCAGGACACAACAGCGGCAGCACAGCGAGAAGGAACTGGGCTCTAGGAGCCCACAAACCTGATTCCAGCCCAGCTGTTGGTTAGTTACGGGGCTCAGCTCCACCTCCTGAGACCTTTTACCTTCCATAGGTTAAGATTCTGGGGGTGAAAAGGTATGTAATGTGTGATACATTCCCCAGATCACAGGAAAAACACTCCAAAAATGGAGTTATCATTGTTATTGCATGTATCTGAAGCTTTGTAGATAACTGAAAAGCCTGTAAGTTGGAATTTCTTGTTTTCTCACCCACTATTTCCTATCCATTTCAGCAAAGCCTCACAGATAGGCACATATCACGTACTCCTTCCTTTTAAGATCAAAGAGTCCACTTAAACCCCTGGCCCCGCTACCTCTCATACTGGGGACTGAACCCAGAATCTTATGCATGCTAGTAGTCTTGTTTTCAAAGCCTTTTGCACATTACAAAAGGACTCTGACCCTAAGCGATACGCCTGGCCATCAGTTTTGATGGGTCTCTCCCTAGAAACGAAATACATGCTTCTGTGCCTGTCCATCATCAGTCAGTTGTCTGTATCCATGGGTTGCATATCTGTGGATCTATCCAATCTCGGATTGAAAAAAAATCTTATGTGTTACTGGAAATTGAACCCAGGTCTTCACATTAAGCTACACTCCCAGCTTCTTTCTCTCTCTCCTTTTAGACAGGGTCTAAGTCACTAGGTTGCCCAAATTGGGTTTGAACTTGCCCAGGCTGGGTTTGAACTTGCAATCCTCCTGCCTCAGCCTCCAGGAGTGCTGATATAACAGGAGTGTGCTAACATGCCCAGCTTCAGACTGAAAATATTTGGGAAAAAAAAAAAAAAAGCACTCAGGAGGCTGAGGCAGGACTGCTGCAAGTTCAAGCCCAGCCTGGGCTAGAGTTCAGGGTCAGCCTGAACTCCATAGCAGGATGCTGTCTCAAAACAAAAAAAAAACCAAGAAAGTTTTGTCTGTACAGAACATGTACAGAATTTCTCCCCCATTATTCCTTAAATAATACATTATAACAACTAGGTATACAGCATTTTCATTGTATTAGGTATTAAAATACAGACATAATCTAAGTATACAGGAGGATGTGCATAATTATAGGCATTTTGTGCCATTTTATATAAGGGACTTGAGAATCTGCAGATTTTGGTATCACTGGAGGTATGGGCGGGGGCTCTGGAACTAATTCCAATGGACAAGGGATAACTGGTCTTGGCAGTTTGTGGTCCAGATATTAAGCCTTTGACAGTTCTGGGTCTTTGCTGTTGCCATCAGTCAGTTGCTACTCCACCTGTTAAGAGGCTCTGTACCAGTGTGTTGCCAAGTCTGATGAATCCCATCAAGCGCCTTCTCATGGTTCATGTGTCCCTCCTATGTGGCCTGTGAGGGGCCCTGCCAGGTCACCCTCCTCCTTTGATCTCAGTGACTCTCTTACACTGACTGATGCATTTGCCAGGAAGTATACTGTAAGGCAGAGGCTGGAGAACTGGTATCCACCATCAGGAAATTCTCAGCCTGGTAGGCACAGAAGAACAGTAACAGGAGGTGCATGTGTGTGTGTGTTTTTGCGTGTGCTTGCGTGTCATACAGAAGAGCAGTAACAGAAGGGGTGTGTGTGTGTGTGTGTGTGTGTGTGTGTGTGTCTGCCTGCCTGAAGAGGAAGGTGAGGCCATATCATTTCTATTTAACAGAAGAAACAGGCTCAGGAGACACAGTCTCTAATTTTCACAGCTAACAAATGGCAGGGCTAGAATTTGAACCCAGGTTCTCCCATCTCCAAGCCTACTAGTTTCCCCCTCTATGCTAAGGCCTGGTTATACCTATACAGTAGACCTTAGAGTTATAAGCAGCCTGACATATGAACAACTTGGGTTATGACCAAAATCTTGTGGTATGACCCAAATGCCAGCTGCTTATGCTTACAGATTTAACGCTTAGAGTTCTGGAAGAAACATCATCCTTTCCTGTATGGGTTAAATGAGAAATCCTGGGCCAACGTCTCTGAGGACACTGAGATCTGACTGTATACAGGAGACAGACTTTGAAGGCTGTGTAAGCCTTCAGTTGAGTACTTGAGTTACAACCAGCTCCTGGGAATGCGATGAATTCAAAAGTCAAGGGTCCACTGTATCTGTACATCTAGTGGTGGGCTTCTGATCTGTATTCACTTATCTTCTATATCGTAATCCATTTTCTGTTGCTATAACAAAAATACCAGAGACTAACACATTTATAAAGAATAAAAGTTTATTTGGCTTATATTTCTGGTGGCTAGGAAGTCCAGGAATATAGCACTGGCATCTGGTGAAGGCATCTTGCTGCATATCATGCCATAGCAGAGGGCATGGTCATACGGAGGGACACAGTAAGCATGCTACCATCGTCTCTTCGTTTTCTTATGAAGGCTACTAAGGACATCATGGGGGTCCCATCCTCATGATCTCATCTGAGCCTTATTTAAGAAGACAACAGCTCCACCTCCCAAACACTTCTAATGTATAGCTTCAGGGATTAAGATTTCAATACATGAAATTGTTGGGAGGGACCTTTGAAATCATAGCAATATCCAGTCAAACCATCTATTCCCTGAGAGCTGAGCTCTCCAACTAGGCAGCAAGGATAGAGGGAGGTGGACAGGTCTGAAGGACAGGTTAGGTGGAAAAAAGGGAGAAATTGGGTGATGGTGGAGGAAGAAGGTGTTCAGTTAAGCTTCAGAGCTTGGTTTGAGTAATGGGTGGAAGGAAATACCCAAGAGAGAGGACTGCAAGGCAGCAGGTAGAGGGAACTGGGATTCAAAAACAGGTATTTCAGGTCCAGCTCTAACAAGCAAGTGACCCAGCACTCTTAACTCATAACCCACCCCACTTCTCGCTAGACCATTCTGAGTCTTTTCCTGCTGGTCATCTGTGGACACAAGGTGGAAACTGGGGGCAACTTTTGGCTTTACATGCTGGATACTAGGGATGACAAATGTTCATGCCATATGATCAGAACAGGCCAGTAGCTGTTGTGTTCAACACCGTCACTTAGGAAGCTGGCTTGGGAGCATGGTGAAGAAGTTTGTCATCCAAGAATGTGAGAACAGCCAGTTGAAGAAAAAAGCCATCGTTTACTGCCTTCTTGTTAGTAAATCCTTTCATATACATATATTTTCAACTACTTTGAGAGGCAGTTTCTTATTTTATATATAGACAAGGCTGATGTTTTGAGAGCATTGGTTTGTTTGCAGGAAGGGAAGGTGAAAAAGGAAAAGAAAGTTCCATGCCAAGAAGTAACCACTATTCTTTAATATATATTAACAAACCCAGTCTCTCAACATCTCTACATGCAACATCAATAGCTGCATGGACCTCAAAGTAAGTTCAGATGGAACAGCATGTGCAAAGGTTCAGAACTGGCAGAGTCTGCAAAGTTCCAAGAACTACACAATGGTTGTGCAGGACCATGTAGGCTGCACCCAAGATTTTTTTAGGGGGAAATTAGGGATGGGGATCAAACCCAGGGCCCTGTGCATGCTAAGCAACTGCTATACCACCGAACTATATCCCACCTTCACATCTAAGATTTTTGAAGTCCATCTTTAGAGAATTCAAAATAAGTGGCAAAAACAATTGGGAGTGTTTTCTTAAAAAGACCCCAACTGTACAACAGAGAAATGGCCTGGAGTGAAAGTAAAGACAAGTTAGGTTTTTCCCAGAGATGTAAGGGAAAGATAAAGGAGGGCTGGACTTGAAGTGGTAACACAGCACCTGAGAAGTGAGTAAATTTGCAAGCTGTTGAGGAAGTAATCAATGTGATTAATTCTAGGTGGAGAGATGGAGGAAGAAGATGTGGTAATAACTGCCAGATTCTCCCTTTGGCCTTGCAGCGCCCCTACCTCTCCCTAAGCAGGTTAGGGCAAGGTGCTAAGATGGAGGCTCCATGTTGGAGCTTATCCTGTTAAACAGTGGGACCTAAACAGAAGAGTCAAGAGAGGTTTTCCTTTTGACATGTTTCAGAATGCTGTGATGTCTCCATTTCAGAGCTGGGTTCACCCATTTAGCAAGATTCACCTCCAACAGAACAAGCCTAAAGTTACCTAGTCATCTCACTAGTGCCGACTGGAAGTATCCCTGCTTCTGTCCACAGGTCTGCGAAAAAAAAAAATCTCTCAGTTAACTCATAGCCAGACTGCCTAAGCCAGTGTCTTCTTCAAGGCCTCATCATCTGTGTTTATTTTATTGAGTGGCCATCACTGCCCAGCCAAGGATGGGGCTGCCGCTGTTGGGAACAAGGCTGGGAACAGAGATGATGCACGTGAAGTTTTATTAGCTTCTGATATGTATTTACAGGTATATACAGCTGGTGTGAGCCTATGGTACATTATTTCACATAATTATCTTACACACTGTGCATACTTCTGGGAAGGAAGCAGCAGATTCTGTTCAGACTACCCCACAAATGGCAGAGAAGGACACTAATAGGAGCCACCCTCTCTCCAAGGACATTCATAGGGGATGCCTGCCCACTTTCCCAGACACTAAAGCCTTCCCACAGACAATCTGTGTCTCCCTCCTGCTCTGGGAACTTGCTAACAGGATCTCAGTGGTGGTAGTGGCAGCAGCTGCTTCCAAAGTCTTTCTCCTGGAATAGAAGAATACTCAGGGGAAGGTCAAAAAGAAGCCCTGGCCCCCACTCACAGAGAGTGGCAAACTGATACCTCATGCTGAAAGCCTGACTCGGATCCTCTTTCCCCAGCATGAGCAAGGCCTTCCAAGCCCAGTGCAGCCTGGCTTCATGGGGCACTGGCATGCATCTTCTCCAGACAACTTGTCCAGAACATGACCAGTCGGTTGTCACGATTGATGCAGAAGTCTGTGAAGTCCTTCAGCAGTCGATCAGCAAATTTCTCATCCCCTGTGGCACTGGAACGCCATGTCTTGGTCAGCATGGTGTTATAGGCCCAGTTGTAGCCAACTCGCTCCTCACAGAACATGTTCTGGTTGGTGGAGCTGGTGGAGTTCCGCCGTCGTCGCTGCTGCCCTGAGAACTTGCGCTTGGAGTAGGGCAGCTGCAGAAACACTGTCCCTGAAGGGAAAGGACAGGGCCTGTGTGGCAGCCAGCAGGACACCCAGAATGTGGCTGAGGTGGTTTTGCTACTTCAGGTTCAGTGTAGGGCATGGGACCCTCATGAACAGATCTGGTCTCTTTCAGAGGTCATTCATCTGCCACAGGGACCCCACCTGCCCAACAGTTTGCCCCAGCATCTCACCTGTAACGTGGATGTACTGAGGCTTGTTCTCAGCAGGGAAGTTAAAAGCAGAGGCAGAATACTTATCTTGCACAAACCCGAATCTAAGGAAAGGACAGGAAGACACACTGGTTAGGGTCTCCTTAGCTAAAGGAACAGGGGAGGAGTATCGCTAATCAGACTCTCGGACAGCATAAGATAAAGGGATCTTATTCAAGGTGGACCACACATGCTATTTATTTTTATTCTCATCACATCCTAACCTCCACTCCTTCCAACACTGTGGCTCCCCAGCCTTCTGCTGTCCAGGTGTTTTCACCTCCATAGGCAGGACCTGCTGCATGCTTCATCCAGGCCTCATTTCTGCCCAGCCATACCCTCCTTCTGCTGTACCCTTCAGTACTATGAGTCAGCCTCTGCACTACACATTCTCTATCCCATCCCATCCCATACCATCCCATCCCATCCCATCCCATCCCATCCCATCCCAGCCCTGCCCAGCCCAGCCCATCCCGACCTTCACTCTGCCTTTCGCTGGAATCAACCCCTTGTCCTAGCAGGCCACAGCACTCACCCACATACATTCCTTATCTTAATTTTCCCTAGCTGCACCTCTCCCTCACTCCCCACTGTTCTCATGCTAAGTACGTAGAAAGGTTCTCAATAAAGGCCTCAAATTGAGATGGAATAAAGTATCTTAAATGAAATCCTTTTAAAAGTGAGGAACATGTGCTCACTTGGGCAGCACGTATATTAAAAGTGAGGAACACTAATTTGGGGTTCTTTGCTTTGCTCTGGAAATAGGCAAGAGAAACATTTTTCATCTATGACTTGTTCTGTTCTACTTCTCATCTATGGCCTGTTCTATTCCTGGTTTTTCTATTTCCATAAGGCGCATTTATTATAGTCCTACCTGCTAAGAGCTGTAAAGGACGTGCTAACAGATGTGGCTCCTGGCCTGAGTCTGAAACATTTATATAATGAAGGCAATGATGTAGGCAGAGCTAAAGGAGGTAAGATGCCTGTCTCTTTCCCTGGACTGAGCTCCTTGGGGAAGAGCTGTGTCAAATCCTCTACACTGATGACTTTGCAGTGGCATTCTGTAAGTATTTACCAAACAATATATAAAGTCAAGTATGTGAATTCAATAGAGAGGTTAATGTGCACTCACTCCTTCACCTCCCTGTCTCCAGGATGCTTCCACTGGTATATGGAAATGGTCTGGATTTTTCTCTGAGCTTCCTCTGTACTTTGCAATCAGGCCTACTGATTTATTCAGCATGATCAGTCTAACCAGAGTATTCTTGCCTCATTTCTCCTTAGAACATCACCAGAAAAGATCTTTGTCTTTTATAATACAATTTGCTGGGCATGTTGGTGCAGGCCTGTAATCCCAGCACTTAGAAGAATAAGGCAGGAGGATCATTGCAAGTTTGACAACATCGGGAGTTCAAGGCCAGCCTGAACTACATAGTGTTAGGTTTTTGAAACCATTTCTGAAAAAACAAAAACAAGAACATATATTAAAAAAAACCAATGTAACCACATGGTCTCTGGCCACCTCACTATCCAGTTGGGGAAAATGCAAGCCAGGATCACAGTTGAAAGTAAGGGGCTCTACTATTCAACCGAACAACTCAGAGAAGTTGAAGGAGCTGGGAGTCATAGCAGAGGGTATCCAAGGGAGATGGACATTTTCTAGCTTCTTCTAAGACAGGACTATGGATGAACTGATATGTCATTTCACAGTCATATTCCCACTGAAATTTCCTGTTATGGTTTAGATCAAGAAGGTCCCCAAACACCTTATGCACTCACAGATGGGGCTTTTGGAAGTTGACTGAAACATGAGGATGATATAGTTGACTTTGCTGTTAAGAGATGGGGTCTGATCAAAAGAGATAGGTCACTGACAGCATGACCTGGAAGGATGTGTTCTTTTCCCTGGCTCCTCACTTCTGTTTTCTGGCTGTCATAATATAAGCATCTTCCACTCAGGCCCTTCGACCATGCCATTTTTGTCTTGGCATGTTCCATCAACTGAATCTTCTGAAACTGTGAGCTCTTCTTTTAAACTGTGGGTGTTGGGTATTATACTTCAGAGATTAGAAGGTGCCTAAGAGATTTTAGTACCAGAAGTGGCATCACTGCTTTGAATATACCTGACCATGAGGTTTAAAAGCATTTGGAACTGGTTTTCAGGAGTTTGGAAAGGTCTGGAGATGGCAGCTACAGAAGCCATAAAATGCCAAGCTTGATGGGAGATTCTGGTTGGAGATCAGAATGCTGACAGAAACACAGACAGTAAAGGCCACACTTAGGACATTTTAGTTGGAAACAAGGATCCCATTGGCAGTTGGATTCCAGACCATGTGTGACAACGCTCTTGCAGAAAAATCTGTCTAAATTTTGCTGTGTCCTGAGACATTGAGGGCAGCATACTAATCTGGTGTAGGAAAATTCAAGGCAGCCCAATGGGCAGGCTATATAGCACAGGGAGTAATTGGTGCTTTCAGTGAGATTTCAATGAGGAACAGGATCCAAAATTCCATTTTAAAAGTTTTTAGTTCTGTCAGAAAGCAAGTACCTGTAAAGATGGAGGGGAGGAGAATGCCAACAGAAGACAGATTAGTTGCTAAATGGATAGCATTAAAAAGAAGACAAGTACTTTAGGATAACAGGATAGGAAGCTGGACTATCAGGACAATGGTTTGAGAGCATGTCCAAAATCAGCAAGGCCCTGTCCTTCACAAGCACAAGGGTATAAAACTGAAAATTTTACTTTAAGAGGAGAGCACTAGGACATCCTGGTAGAGAAGGGCCACTTAGGAAATTGAGAATTGGTTCCCTGGGATTTGTTTCACAGTACTCAGCTATTCAGGTACTCAGAAGCCTCTCTAGCTACAATTCAAGGAGGCTTGGTCATTGCTCGAGCAGACAGTAGACTTTGGTGTCATCCATATGGTCCTGGTTTTGCAGGCATGGAGAATGCAAGACTTATGAAGTCAGGGAAGCTTCCATCCAGATTTTGGAAGAAGGTCTGTGTGCCCTGGCAGTATTCTCCTGAGAGGACAGTGCATGAATCTGTGAGAGCAGAACTGATAGTGCATTGAAGATCTGAGGAAGTTGGAGAAGGCAGAAAGGTAGAACATCTGAGGAAGACACAGGAAATGAGCAAAACCACCCCAAGAGACTATTAGAGCTGTAACTGGCAATGCCATACCATTAGGGTGATCCTTTGGAAATCACATCACAATTTGCAACAGGTGTTGAACATGGAGCTGTGGGATTTAATGTTTGCCCTGCTGGGTTTTGGTCTTGCTGGGATCCCATTTCTTCCTATCCTCCTATTCTTCCTTTTTTGGAATGGGAATGTTTACCCTGTGCCATTATATGTTGGCAGTACATATAGGGGCTTATAGTTAAGAGTTTGCCTTGAATCTCAGAGAAGACTTTGGGCTTAGACTTTTCAGAAGTGCTGAAACTGTTAACACTCTAATGACACTTAAGAGATATACTAGATACATTTTGCATAAAGACATACTGATGAATCTTTTGTTGGCCATGACAGAATGTTATATTTTAGATTAAAAATGTCATGTTTTAGACTGAA
>PVJX010044816.1:0-13014 GCA_004027295.1 Dolichotis patagonum | reverse complement strand
TTGAGCATAGTTTCAATTACAATAATATCAAACATAACACAATAGTATAAAGGCATGCATATAGTGAAAGAATTCCAGGGCTTTCTGAACCGAATAACAGAGAATGATCAATGGGTATTATAATATCTCATTTTTGATAAAAAAGAAAAAAATTTGTTTGAACTATCACACATATTCAAATTCCAATGAGACACAATGTTGTCCTCTTCTGATCTGCTCTGTACTGCCCCCTTTTGTTTTATTCTCTTTTAAATTTAGGAGAGTTGTTTTTTGAGATTTTATGTATTCTAGATTGTAGTCTTTTGTTTGAGGAATAGCTAGCAAAAATTTTTCCCACTCTAAGTTGTCTCTTCACTCTGTTGTTGGTTTGTTTTGCTGTGCAAGTTTTTTTTTAATAAAGTAAGATCCCCCCCCCCAAAAAAAAAACCCA
Source organism: Dolichotis patagonum (assembly GCA_004027295.1). Taxonomy (NCBI): domain Eukaryota; kingdom Metazoa; phylum Chordata; class Mammalia; order Rodentia; family Caviidae; genus Dolichotis; species Dolichotis patagonum. The sequence continues at coordinate 12,584 of PVJX010044816.1, read as the reverse complement.
AAGGGTCCAGGTGTTTTCCTGACCTGACAGTTAGGCCTGGGCTGCGCACAGCGGGGCAGACAGACGAGGATAAGGAGAACCGTGCTCTGGACAGGGCGATAGGGAGCACCGTGCTCCGAGCAGTTGAATCCCAGGACCGTGGTCTGTTTTCGCAAATCAGGTCAGAGTTTCCTTTCTGTCCTCAAGTACATGTTCAACTTTAGGAAGCCCGGGAAGGACAAGCCATTTAGGGCATGATTTTCACAAGGGCATCTAAAAATGGTGCTAATAAGGCAGCCTTAAGCCTCTTCACATAACGAACCCGAAATACCCCTGAGGGCCTCATTAAAAAGGTCTGTGGAGTTCCAGGCACAGAGCTGGGCTGGGTGTCCCCAGCAAGGCTGGAGTCACTCCAGCATGTTGGCTGCCAGAGTGTTACCCCTTCTCTGTTAAGACCACGTGGGGCTTCCAAAAGCAGGAAGTGTCTCATTCCTTCACGTGATATCCCAGTGCCCCTCTGTCTCTCTGATTTTTGGACATTCTGGCATGATGGGACATCTGGGGAGCACCCGAAGTCACTGGATTTTTGGTGTGAGTTTGTGCCACCTTTCCAAATCCCACCAATGTCCCAAACTCCTTTGGGTTCTCTCAAGGGTGAGCTACTGCCAGTGCCAGTGGGCACCTGCTCTGGGTCATGCAGATAGAGCCCCTCGATAGGGTGGGGACATCAGTGTGGCTCTAGTGCCTACTGATGCTTCTGCTACCCCGTGCAAGATCCCCTGGCTCCCTCACAGCTATCTGCTCCCCACCACTGCCATTTCTGTCACTGTATGTCCCTGCTGTGAGCACCTGTGACTCTCCATGATGCTCATCACCAAGTTGAATGGCACTGAGATCTCTGAATCCTCTAATCTTTCCATTGGCCAGTTGTTCATTTCTTGACCTTCACGTTTAGTTGGCAACTTCCCTTCCACTCTGAGTGACAGAGTGGAAGGGACACTGTGAGTGTCTAAAGTGAGTGACACAGGGCAGGGACAAGTCAGTGAGGAACCAGTACCTCTACTCACGGTCGGGCTGTTGTGTGCAGAGCTGGAGACGGCAGGGTGTGTGGCTTCAGGTGAATTTGGGACAGGGTGTGCAGGTGACGGGTCCAGCACTCCACTTGTTCATTGGCCTCCGAGATTCGCTGTCCCTTCTGTTGGTGTCAGTGTCAGACAGGCGGCAGAGGTGGCCAGTGCTGTCTGAATCCATGCAGCTCTGAGTCGATGACAGTAAGCCAGAGCTCCATGCCTGGGTTTGCAGTTGGGGCATCTGACTGCACACTTGTCCTTAACACTCAGAGTCAGGCTGTCATGCAGGATGTGTCCTCCACCCAGGGCCAGGCCTTGTCAGGCACCAAAACACAGGACAAAGCACTCCTTCACAACCTATAGCGCCCTCCACCCCGGGACCCGTTTTCTTAGGAGCTCTTTCTCCCAAGCTGCCCTTTCCTGGGATTATAATCTATAGCTCTTGGATGAGTTCACCATTTTCACTGTGATTTCCATGCATATGCACATCATTCTGTGACCGTGTCTGCCCTAATAGTCTACCTTCTACTTAGCCACTAGTGTGTCGTGCAGGGTGGGGATGGAGGTTCAGTGATTCTGTTCGTTGGAGTAACAAGAGGACATGTGCCCTGGTCACTGGGGTTCAGACCCCTGAATGTATTTCTCTGTCCATACGGGGATCTGTAGCTGGCAGCCTCGTCCCACACAGAGGGAGCACCACAGCCTCCTCCTGTTGTTAGATCCCCATCCTGTGTGCAGAGGGACCTGTGAGAGGAGACACATGTCCTGTCTCCAGGGAATGCAGGAGACTTTCCTGCCTCAGATGTGAAAGATTAAAAGAGGCTACCATGGGAAGGAGGAGAATGCTTCAAAGGCTCGGGGACATAGGAGGGCTCAGAAGTGCAGGCAGGTGGGTGGGGGCCCAGAAGGCAGGAGGCGGTGAGGGCTGAGATGCGGGCCTGTGGACCCAAGCTGTCTGGGGCAGACATGGGGACATCACCCAGAGTTGACCTGTTTCAAGGCGAGGGGATTCATGGGACTATCCCAAGCAGATACATGAGACATGTTCCTTGGTTTGTTTCAAACCACTGTGACCGGAGAGTGGACTGCAGGTTTAAGTCTGGCCAGGAGGGGCTGGGAGAGCAGGTTGAAGATCTTGTCAAGATGACCCCACCCAAAACAATGACATAGACTTGCAACTAAGAGGAACTGCGCTCCATACAGGTGCTGCCCTCTGTATGGAGTGGTTTCCGGGGAGCAGTAGGGTAGCTGAGAAGATGGGGAGAGCTTGAGAGAGCGCTTACGGGGGGAATGAAATGGATGGAATAGTGAGAGGTGAGTGTGGAAGGGGAGGCTCTGGGGGGTAAGGACTCTGCTGGGAACCAGGGTGGTGGAAGGAGGACTTGGTTTCCTGCAATCAGCCTGCTACACAGATGTTTGCAGCTGGATGCCATGACTTCCTTGGTGACATCAGAAGCATAAGAGGAGGTGCTGGGGACATGCAGGAGCATCCCTGTATGTAAAGGCTTCATGCAGAGGGGAAGGCAGGAGGACAATGGGGGAAGCAGCTGCAGTGGAATCTGAGAAAACCATCTTTATAAGGAGACAACAGCCCACACCATGCACAGAAAGTCAAAGCAGGAAAGTGCCCTGGGGTTCGGCATCTGAGCACAGTTGGTACTGCGGTGGGACAACAGGAGGGTGGGGACATTTGTCACTAGCTTGATAGAAAGGAGGACTGGTGAGTCTTCATGAGTCCCTGCATACTGGGCGAATCGACCAGAGAAGCAAAGGGGCACATGTGGGAGTTCCTGTGCACTGAAGGGCAGGGCAGCGACCCCTGGTGGAGCCTTGAGTGTGTGGCAGCCTAGAGCGAAGAGGACAAGGTGCCACAAACAAAAGAATTGACACAGAGGCAACTACAGGGTTCAGAGGACATCCTGGCCACATGGTGTCTCTGCGACTCAGTGTGACTGTTGGGAACCTAACAAATCTAGCCCCTGGAATTTCCAGTCTTTACTAACACCCTTTGGAAATTAATCGATGAGAACTGTTAAAGAGCAATGATTTGGGGTCTACTGCAGTTGCAGACGTACACACACACACACACACACACTTTCCTCTTTTAAGAGAGAAAAAGAATCAGCTGCAATAAACATGCCAGTGTTAGAGGTGCAGGAGGCTGTCCTGTGGGACAGGACTGGTGCCCCGTTCCCCTAACTTGGGTTGTTAAGTCTTGGGAGGGGGGCAGAAGTGGTGTCCAAAGCATGGCCCTCCATGCCAGATTTCTTGTCACAAAAAGCACAGCTAAGTTTTCAAGATATTTTGGCCTAGAAATAAAGATGCAATGAATGAAAATGCAGTAAGGATGGCTGACTTATGGGGCTGCTTTTGAAAGGTTAAGCCTGGGCCCCAGAAGCTGAGAAAAAGGTGCCTTCTTTGAAAATGTGGTTTATGATATTCATAGTAAGTGACCCCTTCTTTGTATTTCTGACACTTACTCAAGGCAGTACTCTGTTTTTCAAAAACTCAAGCCTGCTTGAGAGCTAGGTTGTCTGAGACCATTGGTTATCTCTTAACGATTTTTCATTTACTTATACATAAATGCCCATGTTTGATTCCTCCTTGGGGAGGCATTTTCTTTTGAAAAGAAATCTGATTTTGCATACTTACTCGTAGAAGTTAGAGAATGTGATTTCTCAGATGCAGTATGTGGTGAGAGCCGGAGTACTTCATGCGAGCTAATAGAGGGGACTGACGTAAAGCAGCAACAGAGGAGTTGAAGTCCCTCCGGCCTCCCCTGGGGAGGTGCCAGCGACTGCTCTCAGCACCTTCTGCGGAGCACCGAGCATGCAAGACCGCGCTGTGCTCTGTGGGTGCATCAGTAAGCGTCATGTGGTGAGAGGGAGCTATTGACAGGAGGACCCTGGGCTCAAATCCTCAACCTGTTACAAAGTCATCTTACAAGAAAATCTTTAAGCCTCGCCTCACTTCCCCTTTATAAAATGGCACGAATAATACATTTATCTCTCAGACAGTGGCTATGAGAAGTCTACCAGTTTGAGAAATTTCTATCAGTTTACTGAAAATTTCCCAGAAAATTTTGGGATGTGTTATGTGATCAGCTGTATGAATGCTAGTAAGTGAGAAGCTTGGATCGGATATTCATGCTCTCAGATTTTCTTTCAGCTTCTGCATTTGCTTTTCTGAGATTTATTTTTCCTAAATGAAGTAATGAATGAATGAGGAGGCCATGCAAAAAGTCTTAGGGAAAATAGCCAACTCAGTTTTCTCCAGAAATGTCTCCATTCTGCTGTGAGTGGTGGATCTCGTCTAACCCTGGCACCCCGGGAGGCTGATGCAAATGTGAGACCCACCCGGGCAGCGGCTGATTTAGTGAGACCCCGTCTCAGAATGCAAAATGAAAATAGAAACGTGAATGTGACTCAGGGAAGAAGCCTTGGGTGCAGTCCCCAGCACTACACACACACACACACACACTCACACACACACACACACACACACTCACACACTCACACCCTCACACACACACTGCACACACACACACACACACACTCACACACTGCACACCTGCTTTAAAAAACAGCCTTTTATTTAACCTTTAGCTTAATAAAAATTTAAATTAGCAGCAAAGCGCATCCTTCAAATGTGGTTAAGTGAGAGTATAAGAAACTGCAATACTCATTCAATCAATTCTTAATAAATCAATTATTTATTATCTCAAAATTGGAGAATGAACTGTATGCTGTGAAGGTTGTACGGTATTAACATTAATTCTTTCAGATTGCCTTTGAACCACCTTCTGATATAATAAAACCTGTGATACGAAAGTGCCATCAATATGAATGCTCTCCTATACAGCAGCCAAGGAGAGCATAGAATGGGAAGTAATGCTTTATCCTGTATGCACATGCATGCGTGTTATTTTTTTGCTGATACAAGCTAAGTGATCCTACAGAGAATTTCACCTCCAGAGGTTGGAATTGCAGTAAGCGTCTCAAGCAGGGTTTGTTGGGTGACCCCAAGAACAAGTTACCTGTGCTGGCTTTAAATGTGTCCCTTGGAACCTGTCTGGGGTGGCTAGAAAAGGAGACAGGGCAGATGAGTCCTTTGCCCCTTGTGCAGGAGGCATCGGGATCCCTTGTCTTTTTGGTCCTCCTGATAACCGTCCGTAGTGGCGGGCCTTCCTTGCCTTACAGATCAGCTGAGGAACGGAGACAGAGTGAGACAAGGGACGTGCAGAGTCCTCAGCCAGCCAGAGGCAGGCGGCTGAGACCCAAACCTTCCTGGTGCCGAGCCGAGCTTTTCCCCTCCCCAGCCACTACATCACCGCCTCATCCTTGTCCTGCAGCTGTGGCTGCTCAGTGGTCACCAGGGCTAAGATGGGCACTGTGAGGAAGGCAGTGGGAACTATATACAAGTGAGCAAGTGATTCCTGCAGCCACGGTGTCACTCCAAGCCTTGGGATGGCCAGCTCCTGGCGTCTTTCTCTCCATCACCTCCTTCTGTTTCCCCTGGAAATGGCTTATCATGATGGCTTGGATCACAGCTGTGTTCCCACGGTATGCTAAACCCTCTTGGAAATTCTAGGGTGACTTCCAGTTTGCAGGTAAGAGGGTACTCTCTCATGGTAACCAAATCAGACTGCTGGGGAAGAGAGAGGGGTCTTACTCTTTCTTCAGCTCCCCTTTGTGTGGCAGAGAAAAACCCAGCAAGCAAAATTAGCCTAAAGCCTCAGTTCCTTGAAAGTAGAATAATCAACGGTCAGATAAACAAATGCCACCCCTGGCTTCTAGGAGCCTGCCTCCGCCTGCAGATCCCCATGCTGACCGTGCTGTGTGCGTCGCGAGCACGGACAGCAGAGGGCAGAGTTTACTGTTCGGAGTCTGTGTTTTGGGCTCTGCAGAAGCACTGGGAGGCTGGGAGGACAAGCAGAGCCAGTGAGAAATCACGCCTATGTGTACAGAGAGGCATCACTGTATCAGGGAAAACCAGCGTCTAGGAAGACCTTCGATCATCCTCCAGTCCCCCCGATGGCCTGCTACTCATCTCACAACTGTCACTAGTGAATAAAGATGCTAAGGAGAGGCTAGATAAAGATCCTAAGGAGAAACCAGTGTCCATGGAGGGGACATATTGATATTTTTAAATTTATTTAAAAACATGTTCATTCTACAGGAATGACTTGATAAAGTCATTTTCTCAATAAAAATTCCAATAGATTATTTTTCCCTAGAAAATTTAAACTGATCAGTAAAGGCAGTGAGTCCCAGGAGAGTAAGAATTACATTAGTTTTTTTAAAGTACGCACTTGCTTGGGCTTTGATAAAAATGCAAAAAAGGAGGTGAGAAAGAAAGAAAGAAATGCAAAGGCTGAGAACTCCAGTTAGCCACGTGTGACTGTGGAGCTTTGGAAGTAGGGCGGGAAGGATGCGGATGGTGTTTTATATGGTCTGAGGGCTCTGTGCACGTTTATTAACTAGTTAGCCAAGGGCAGATCAGATCCTCAGGAAGCATAATGGCCAAAATGACCCACAACATGGTGGAGAAAGCATTTCTGTCCCACTGGATGCTTTTGATTTCTGACCCTGAATTGGAGCAAGGACAGACCGAACAGGCCCGTGGAGGAAACAGAAGCGACAGCTCACTCACACACTTCCTGCCATAATCTAGGCATTGCTTAAATAATTTTCAAACCGAAGTTCCTTTCATCCCCATAACCACCCATGGAGCAGCATTTATGGAGCCCACTTAATGCTTCAGAAAATCTGGGGAAAGGAAGAATAAATCACTGAAAATGCCATCTTATGTCTGCAGAATTGGTGCACGAGACAAGTGTCATCATATATCACTGGGGAAATTGCATATTTAATAAAAATGTGTGGCTATACAGAAAAATATGAAATTCATTTAAGTTCTCTGACTGTACCAAAGAATGTTCCTAGGGATTAGACTAAAACTCTTAAAAATTGTGAAAGTTGCAGAATATCTGTACAAAACTGAAGTGTAGAAGTGTTTAATAAACAGCACATGAAAAGTGCAAATTATAAAGGAAGAAAAAGCATTTTTTGTGGGTGATAGAAGATAGAAGAAAAACTCATAAATAATGGATAAACAATGTAATAGGAGGAAGGGAACACACTATTACTCCCAGATTTGGAAACTGGAATGGCTGGTACATTCAGCGAGGATGGTCAAGGTCTCCAATGATCAGAAAAAGGAACTTGAAGATGAGCCACACCATAAATCAAAATTATAAAGTGTCCTAATGTGGAAAAGGTTAATTCCTGTGTATTGTTGGTGGAACAAGCTGGCTGGACTACGCTTGGAAGCAATTTCAAAGTCTCTCATAGAGTTTATACAAAACACGCAGAAATTATCATTTTAATATATTCCCTAGAGCATATCTGACTCGCAGTAGAACAATTAATGCATAGGAATATTTATTTGGAATGACAGAAAGTTAAACCATTTAATCAGTTTGCAAATAAAAGAATATGTAAGTATGAGGTGTGATTAAAAAAAAGACAGTGGGCGTCTAAAAAAAAAAACTCAGTAAAAGGCACATTGCCATGAATGCAACTCAAAATATTCTTCCTCACTTTGAAAACATTTATCTCGTTGCTCTTGACACTTGCTGGTGGGGTTCTGGGGGTTCTTCTGCTTCCCGTGTGATCGAAACCGTGACGAACGCTGCTCCTGAGAGCCATTCTTTGGAAAGGCAGGCTCCTAAAAATGCCATGCTGTGTTCTTACCCACCTTGTCCACTGGATCCGGCACTGTGTGGTTTCTTGTGCTCCCCCAGTGTCAAAATCACTGAGAAAGGGAGACATTTTGAATAGAGTCAGCACATCAGGGCAGTAAGGGCAGCACACCTAAAGACACAGAGAGGTCCTCGGGACTGCTTGGGAAAACCGCAAAGATGGTGCAGCCACTGTGCTCAAGGGGACAGGAGGCTCCCAGTGGGATGCATGGCAGCGTGTCTTGCTGTAATATGGTTTTTAGAAATAAATTTTAAACTTGCACTGCAGTTTTCAGTCACTTCATATAGAAGAAATAGAGGCGGCAACTCCTGTGCCGCTCTGTCCCCCATCCTGTGCGCGCCCAGCCCCGAGGTGGCGCCCACTACCTTAGGACACTGCAGGGACAAGGTCAGTGGGTCATCGCACAGGGCAAGGCAGAGCTGGGTTTAAAGCAGGCTGACCAGGACCTGCCCCGTGTAGAAGTACAGACAGGAGGGAGCACCTAGGACAGAGGAACCCGAGGATGAGGCGTTAAGGTGACGGTGATAGACTCAATTTACCTTCCAATGAAAAAAGGGACAGGGAAGAGTCCTTGGAAGGAAGGAATGAGTGCCAGGTGGACAGCAGACTGTAGAGTGCAGGAATGAGGCTCAGCACCCCAAAACCCATCTCCCCTGGATGACACGGGGGTGTGCGTGGTGTCCTTGGAGTCCTGTCACTCGTCAGGCCTGTGTCGAGTTTCCATGACTCAGTCGGGCCCTGTGTGTATGTGATGGGGAGCACGGCTTGGATTGGAGGAAGACCCAGAAGCAGGGAGCCTGGGGGACCAGGTGACGATCCTAGAGCAGGGTCCCAGCGGGGCTGGAGAGGAGCAGGACCGACACCACCACCACAAAAAAAGCTCAATGTGTAACTTTTACAAAGTAGGTTTCTTCATGGCGATTTTTCCTTTTATCATTGTGCTATAATTTTTTAATTTTTATTTTAACTAGTACATGTTTGCAGTATATAGTGATTGCATTCATCATGGGGAATATAATTTTAAGCATATGGAAAACACCATAAAAGTTTTAAAATAACCTTTTTGCTAAAAGATAATGAAACTACTACATGAAAATTAATGTTTGGTTCCAAGAATGACACTGTGGGATTGAGGTGGGATTGAAATTTCTTTAGATTGCTTCACTGCCTATGTGGTCGCTATGCCCCAGCACACTGACCAGACACTGGGCACGGGAAAGGGCGCTGCTGTCTCCACACTCGCTTCTCCTGAGTCCCTGAGTCCCCTTATTTCTCCTCTCACAAGACCTCTCGGCACCCTTGTGTGCCACGGGGCCACTGGTTTGCACATCTACGGGTTCATTCCAGCACATCTGTTGAAACTGGGGCAACATCCATGGCCTCTCAGGGCCGGCACAGCAACATCACTGGCCCCTGGGGTCCCCCTGGCCACCACCCCAGGGGCTAGTGGAGCCTGCGATCCCTGTGACAGCTGGAAACACTCTCCTTTTAAAAACCGCCATGTACAAGGCAGAACGCTGCCTACAGGCTCTGGAGATGAGGGAGACAGAGCGTGGGGTGGGGAAAGGGAAGTCAAAAGCATCACGATGCAGTTTGTGTGTGTACCAAATGCACCAGCTTCCCATAATGACTATCTTTATTATGTATCGCAGGAATAGACTAATAAAATCTTTTAAAAAGCAAAACCAGAGGAAAGAGAACCCTAAACAGACCAGCTCCGGTCCTTCCATTATTCATTCTTTCAGAAAATCACTGCAGCAAAACCTCCTGGGCCCAGGCCTTTCTTCTGCATCTCAGCCATCTGTGCCTTCCTGTAGTGTGACCCTGACATTATTTTGCATGTCATCTCTCTGCACTGCGATCTTCTATTTCAGTTTCCTTTTGCAACCTGATATTAAGTGTGCTGAAGGCAGGAGATGTGTGCACTGCTTCTCCTGAATGATAACATTCAAGAGAATGATAGCATATGATAACAGCCCTGAAACAATGTTTTAAGGTAGATGAACTAAAGAATAAATTATGTCTTGCTTAATTTATATCTCAACTTTCAAACTGCAGTGCACATGAGCACGCACACACACTTACAAACACCATGTTTAGGTGTCATTAAACCTACATATGCTGCCCACCCTACAGACAAAGCAGGATTCTAAGATGCCAGGAAATTTTGTAAGTCTCTCAGAAGACGCGTGACATGAGGAGAACATCAAACCGTTGAATTACTCCCTGAAGCTCATTTAATGACAAAGTTGTGGTGTGCTGAGAATGCTTACAGTGGCAGCCGAGGGCTTAGTTAAGGAACTGTAAAAATTAGAAACCACTATATGATATAAATTAAGACTATCTGGAGGCTGGAGAGATTTGGGGATTTTTTGTTGTTGTTAAAATATCTAGCCACCTCCTGAAAAATAATGAGTAGTTGCCATAGCAACTATGCGTTCTCATGATACATGGCAGAACATGACAAGGATTGGAATCAGGAAAAGCCACCTGGTTTTAGAATTTAATTTGAGAGAAAGAAATTCACCCGAAGTGATTTTTAAAACAAACTATTTTATTTCCCAAATTAATTGTACATTTTTAAGAGAAATATAAAGGTCTTCTTTCTTTTAAAATTCCCGCTAAGAACTCCAGAGAAACAAAAACAGGTTCCTTCTGCATGAAAGGGCTCATCCTCCCTTCCTGGGACCCCAACACCACCTCCCACCTGCCCTCCTGGAGCCCCGGGGATGCTCAGCCACCTGCATCAGCTCGCCAGCTCGCCCAGATGTGCTGAGCACCTGTCACCTCCCCATGGGAGCAGCAGATACACCCCGTGCCTTTGCTCTCAGGCGCTTCCCCAGGACTTGGAGAAACACTCTCCCGGAAGTGAAGAGTGAGCGCCCTTGAACGGAGAAAGAAGGGCTTTGGCTGAAAACCCAACATGATGGAATGTGACGAGGCGGAGCCTGACTCATCCCTGCAGGATGATAGAGGTGTTGTCTGAGTGTCCAGGGTGGGGACAGGACAGGAGGAAAAAAGACCACATGGTCTAGAGGTGGTCAGAGGCTGAGGAATGGGCAGGGGGCTCAGGGTCAGTGAGACCATCCATGGTCAGGAGACAGGTAACTTCTGCGGCATTCTGGACTGGAGTTCCCTGCCCCTCCGAACAGGCCCCCAGGTGCCCTGTGACATCTTCACAGTTCTTGGCCCACCCTGGCTGTCTGTCCCACCCTCTGCTCTGCCTTCACCATGCTGCACAGCCACATAGTCACAGGTATCAGCCCAGGGAGTCTGGGAGAGAAGTGGGTGAGCAGCACAGCAGTCACAGGGGTCTGAGGGCAGACAGGGACCCACACCAGAGCAGAACCTGAGTACAGACTGTAAAAGCACATGAAACACAACGGGGAGTTGGGGGCTGGAAAGCCATAGGCGATCATGCAAGTGGAGAAGCTGTCACCTAAGGACAGGAAAGTTGCAGGAAGGGGCAACTTTGTGTAGAGGAGCATGGGTGGGTTGGGGTGGCAGGTTGAGGAGTAAGCCAGCAAGAATACCCATCGTTCTTGGCACTTTCTGGAGCAGTTCTGAGTGTCTGAGTGTCTACAAGGTTGTGATGAAAGTTACAGTGAATGCTGCTGGCACGTGCCAAGGAACAGAAAGCTCGTAAACACTTGACACTGTGTCCTCTCTACCTTACATGCCAGATCTCTGTGTGACCTTCGGCTCTTCTCTAAAGTCAAAATGACCATGAAAGATGAATGTTTTGAATTGGTTCAGGATGTCGAGGCAGCCACAGTACAACTAAAAACACTCATGAAAGAGGACCTACAGAGCTGCTGCAGAAAGTGGCCAGAATAATGGGAGGAGTGCGTTCAGAGTGAGGGGAAGTGTACTGAGAGGGATTCACGACAAAGTGTTCTTTTATAATTAAATAGTCACTGGAATTTCCATCACTGCTGACATAGGATATGTCTCCACAGGATGCAGAGCAGACCTTCCCTGCTCACATCCGGGCTATTACTTTCCACAGCAAACAAGAACACAGAAAGACGGGTTCCCTCTACGATTGGTTCTTGGTATTGAAGGCACTGCCTGAGGGTTCTGGGAAGTCCAGATGTTGTTTTCTTCTGACAGTGAGCAATTATCACTGGGCTCCTTGACCAAGCTTGGCTTTTTCTCCTGCCTGACCAAACTATAACACTGGCCATGACCAAGGCCCACCTGCCTGGATCCTTTACTGGCCTGTCCACTTTCCATCCTGTGCCATAGTGACCACTTCCTGTCCTTTGGCTCCCAGTGGCACAGGTCACAGGAGAGCGATGGAGGTGCAGGTGACCACAAGTCCCCATTTTTATTTAAATGCAGGCGTGGACAGTGGGGATCCTCCCCACATCATTGCAATTTTAAGAAGTTGACTTGAAGCAAAATACAGCTGCTATTTTCTGCCACCATGATCTCCCAAACAAATGGACATTTTAACATCAAGAAAGCGAGAAGAGAGCTTTAGGGTGGGAAGCAGCATTTTCTCACTTTCTCCCCCAGGGTGCTGGTGACGGAGCTCAGGTCACATGCAAGACAGCGGCACCACTGAGCCACAGCCGGCTCCAATCCTGGGCCCTTCATTGGGAACCAACTTTCCTTGTCCTTATAAAACATGCTGTTTCTCTCTCTCTCTCTCTCTCTGTCCCTCTCTGTCTGTCTCTGTCTCTGTCTGTCTCTGTCTCTCTGTCTCTCTCTGTCCCTCTCTGTCTGTCTCTGTCTCTCTCTCTCTCTGTTTCTCTCTCTCTGTCTC
>PVJX010044815.1:0-13014 GCA_004027295.1 Dolichotis patagonum | reverse complement strand
AAAAAAAAAAAAAAACCAAGGCTAGAGTAAATCCAAAATGGCTACCATAATATATCTTGCTATCTTTTAAACAGTTGCCCATGCAATCAGATATAACAAAATCAAACAAAACAAAACAAAACAGAAAAAAAGAACAAAACTCAATCCAACAAAACAATGAAAATGATATAGGACTTCAAAACAAGATAATAGGAAATTAGCAATGGCTACCACCTTCAGAAGGAGATCCCCCATAGATGCTACATTGCATATTGTTGTCCTCTGAATAGATGATCAAACTACTGGCTTTAGACCTGCAAAGTCAGTGAAACTTTAAACACTACAAGCATTAAATTGTATTGCACCTCAGTAGCCATCGTCACAGCCTGTGTTTCTTCAGATTAGCTGGTTGCTTACAGCAGGGGAGGGAGTTCGCTTTTCTTGTTTTCTAGCCCTTGTGCCAGAAGAGACTGGCACCTGGCTCTCCCCTACGTGGCCTGCATATGGCGCTGATTCACAGGCAGGGCTTGCTTCTTGGTGACTTCTTGTTCATAACTCCTACAGTCCACAAATTGTGTTGATTCACAGGAGAAGTTTGATCTCTGGCTGTCCCCCAGAAGCCTACCAAAATAACGTATCTTTATCCATTCATCATTAATGAACATTTGGGCTATTTCCATGATTGAGCTACTACAAACTGTGCTGCTGTAACATGAATGAGGGTATACTGCTACAGTCAGATGCTTTTAATTCCTTTGGAAAGATACCAAGAAGGAGAATAACTGGATCTAATAGAACCTCTAGTTTTAGTTTTTTTTAGGAATCTCCACACTAGTTTACACAGTAGTTGCACCAGTCTACACTCCCATGAACAGTGGAGAAGGGTTTCTTTTCCCTCACAGCCCTGCCAGATTTCATTATTGGTTGATTTCTTGATAATAGCCATTCTTTCTGGAGGTGGAATGTTAACATTATTTTAATTTACATCTCTTAAATGGCCAGTGATGTTGAACATTTTTTTGATATATTTATTTACCATTTCTATATCTTCATCTGAGAAGTGTCAATTCATATCAGATGCCCATTCTTAGGTCTTTAAATTTGGGGGTTCTGATTTTGTTTAGTTCTTTATATATTCCAGATAGTAGTCCTTTGTGTGTGGAACAGCTAGGAAACATCTTTTCCCACTGTGTGGATTTTGTCTTCACTCTGTTGGTGGTTTCTTTTGCTATGCAAAAACTTTTTAGTAAGGTGATGTCTTAGTTACTTTTTACTCATTGCTGAGACAAAATACCTGATGCTCAAAGTTGGGAAAGCAAAGGTTTATTTCTTACAGTTTTTGGAGGTTTCAGTCCATACTCAGTTGGCTCCAAGGCAGAGTGGCATGGCGGGGCCGCAGTTCATGGCGGCTGCAAACCGCAAGCAGAAACCGGCAAAAGAGAGAGACACACCTTCTTCCTGCCATTACATCACATCCTGGCTCCACCCCCTAGGAGGGTGTAGCACTGACACCATCAATCCAAGCGCTAGACAATGAACCAGTCACAAATGTACAATGCAAATACATGAGGTCTGGGGGCCACCGACATAAACCATGACAGATGAGATTCCATTTGTTGATTCTTTGCAACATTTCTTATTCTTGGATCAGAAGAAATATAGTGAAAATGGCCATACTCTTAAAATTTTTATATATATTTCATGCAACCCAAATCAAAACACCAGTAGCATATCTCAAAGAATTAGAGAAAACAAATCTAAAATTTATTTGGAGCCAGAAGAGACCTAGAATAGCAACAACAATTCTGGGCAACAAAGGCAAGGCAGGGGGCATCATACTACAAAGTTCCACGATAAAAACATCATGGTACTGGCAACAAACAAACAAACACAGACCCGAGGATGAGTGGAACAGATTAGAAGATGTAGAAATAATTCCAGGCACACTCAGCCACCTTATCGTCAACAACGGGGTCAAAGGCTTTCACTGGAAGAAAGGTAGCCTCTTTAATAAATGGAGTTGGGAAAACTGGCTTTCTGCTTGCTGAAGATTAAAACTAGATTCATATGTTTTACCATGCACTAAACTAAAATCAGAATGGATCAAAGATCTAAATATTAATCAGAAATACTAAATCTGCTGGAAAATGGAGTAGACGGAACTCCTGAAGGAATAGGTGTAGGCACAGACTTTATGAACAAAAACCCAATTGCACCTGAAATTTGGCTTCTGAGCTCAACTAGAATCTTCTGTCAAGCATAGATTACAGCATTCTAGGGTTTTTCTAGCTGGCATCTCCAAACCTTTCCAAACTCCTCCAGCAAGCCAGTTCCAAAGACTTCTAAAACACATGGTCCTGTAGATACAGCAACAGTCTCACTTGTCTGGTACCAAAATCTGTCTTAGTCACTTTCCTCATCAACAGGAACTTAACACCCACTTTTTTTTTGTTTTTTTTCATACTAGGGATCCATCTCACGACCTCACACTTGCCAGGCAGGCACTTGTGCCACTGAGCTAAACCCCCCGCCCTTAACACCCACAACTAAAGGAGGAGAGGTTTAATTGCGCTTATTTTTTAAAAGCGATTTCTGTACATAGTGGGCAAAGTAGAAGCAGCGAGGCAGAGGGCACAGTCAAGGAGAACCACTCACCTCATGATAGTCACAAAGCAGAGAGAGAAAGAGAGGCGCTGGGGAGGAAGATTTCCCCTTCTAGGTCCCTCCCACGGTGCCCACCTCTAACCCTGCCTACCTCCTCATAGCACATTCAGCTATAGTGTTCCACGATCTCACCACCTTTTAAAAGCCCCACCTCTAAGCACATGAGAGTTTTGGAGGTTATTCTCTTCTAAACTGTAACATGCATTTAGATGAAGGATTTTTTTGTCTCCTTGGAGAATGACTCTTTTTTTACTATATAATACCACATTTTATCACTTCCCTCTGACAAAGGCAAGACATTTTTCTCTTATCTTCATTCTGAGAAAATGTGGGATTTCTAGAAGTAAAATTCATAATGTGAACTCCTTTAAGGCTGAACACCCAGGAGTTTTCATAAATCTCTCAGGGTTCGTGCCTGCATAACACCAATTAGCCAGTACTCTAACTTTTCCTACTCGCTGCTGCTTCTGTCTGTAGCTGCTGCTCCCAGTAATTTGTGATTCTCCTATTGGTCTGTCTATCCAGTTTTAGGGGTAATGGTTTTTCTGTAGCCTAAATTCTCTGATGTGTCTCATCACATTTTCATGCTTCTGAAATTCCATTTTATTCTCAATTTTACTTCATTTTTTCAATCAGCAATATATTCACATGATTCAGAAATTTTAAAGGTATTAGTGCATGTAGAGAAAAGTTTCTCTCCTGTCTCTTTCTGTCTCCTAGGTTATTTCTATGAGGTAGCCACAAAGCAAGTTCTTATTTATCCTTCCGAATACATGTTTTGCATAGACAAATATTATTTTTTCTTACTCTTTTTTAATAGCAGCATATTGAAAATATTGTTTTCACCCACTCTTCAGTGCATTTATAGCATTCACTCGCTGCCTTATTTTTTCCACTATAACTCTGACATTGTGTAATTTTCCATCCCTCACCCTCACCCCTTGGAACTAGGGTGTCTCAGGGGAAGTGGATTCTCTCCAGAGTATAAACTATTCTGCTTGCCAAGGATTTATTCAGAATTGGGAAAAAGCCCCAAAGCAGACCAGTGAACAAGCTGAGAAATTTTCTGACCTTACCAGGAAATATTTTCTTTTTCATCTGAGAGAGCTGTGGGAGGGTGACTGTCACTTCGGGTCCAGGACATGTGTGTGTGGGGGGGCATTAAAGAATGGGCAGGCACTTTATATCTGGCACTCGAGAAACTGATGCTTGTTATATTGCTGTCGTCTCAGACATAGAGAAAAGGATGATGTCATTTTTTAGCAGTTTAGGGTCAAGAGGCAGCGAGGTGGGAACTACTGTTTTAAATGAGAAGCCATTTCAAATCTAAGCTTGCTGTGACTCCCAGGCTTTGGGTTTAGAATAGTAAGCCAAACCAGTGTATCATTTCTCCATGACATAGCATTTTGCAGTTTTAAGGTCCATTTATTTAAGAGTGTACAAGCCAGAGCATATGTCCCCACTGCACAAAACAGAAATGAGACACACGGAGGAAAGTGCTATACAAAGCCATATGTCCTGTGAGAAGAAGAACTAGAATCCTATTCCAAGTTTGTTTCCCTGTGAAGATTACCTTCCCTGACTTTCTCTCAATCATAGGACTCTCTGGCTCATGGCGTTTACACCTACAAACACCAAGTAGGACCAAGTACCAACTCTGCTCTTAGCAGTAGCAGGACCAGGAAGCTCTGGAAGTTCAGGACACAGGAAAAGGCAGGAAAAGCCCCAACAAGATCCGCCATGGCCGCTGACTCTATTACTGGGACTTCTGACTATTCTCAGGACCCTGTGTCATGTCTTCAGGCATCAGTGGCCCAGGAGCCAAAGGGCTGTCTCCTGAACTCCATTGTGGCCAAGAGAGAAGGATGTGATCCCCCTCACCAGATGGAAGAATTCCCAAGATGATATCAAGAAATGTCTTAGTCTATTTTCTATGGCTATCACTGAGTACTGTCTACTGGATAATTTATAAAAAATAGAGGTTTATTTCATTTACAGTTCTGGTAGCAAGGCAGGCCAAGAGCATGTTGCCAGCATCTGCTTGGTATTCAGTAAAGGTTTTCTTTTGCATCCTCACATGGAAGAGAGGATCACAGGGTAAGACAGAGTCTCTCTTCTTTTTATTATAAAGCCACTAATGCCATTATGGGGACTCCACTCTCATGGCCTTGTCTAATCCTGATCAATTCCCAAAGGGTCCATCTCCAAATTTCATCAGCATATGACTTTGGGAGGGTAAGTTTCTGACATGTGACCTTTTGGGGTAGGCACATTGAAACCATAGCAGGGCACTATTAGTAGTGAGCCCCTAAATGACAAATGTTCCCACAGTCTCTAAGACCCCAGCAACCTCCAAAGATTCTGGGTGACAAACAACATGAATAGTGGCCTCATCTTGCTGGGAATGTTTCCTTTCTCTCTTTTCTTTTAAGGCTTCAATTAATCAAAAAGAATTCAATCCCAATGGTGAGAGCAGAGTTGGTGATGGGGGCAGGGCACTGATTTCAATCCAGAGTGGCCAGGGGGAAAAAAACCCATGTATGAACAGTAACATCCTTAAAATTTATCTATCAGGTTCCAGCTGGGTTTATGTATGTGACATGTGGGTATTTTCTGGACACTGCATACACCTCTTTTGTTTCTATAGAGGACCAGGTGTAGCACACCGAGTGGCTGTGTTTTGCTTTTTTATCTAAGGTTCATTTTTAGCGTCTAAAACATAAAACCGAATGCAGGAAGTGTGAATTTACTTGAACCAACCTGAAAAAAGGTTTTCTCAACCTCTGTAAAATGAAGCTGCGGAATTCACAACAGCTTTAATTATAACACACTAAATAAACACACTAAGTGGCTCTTTGCTTCTGAGGTTGAAATCTCTATTTTTATCTCCAACCAAATAACAGACGAGAGGGGAAGGTTACTACATTATGAGTGGGATATTGACTCTCTGAGCATCAACAACCTCTGTGTCCTGATTACATTGCATTGTATTCTAAAGAAAATCATTGACCCTAAGATACAAACTGAGCAAATGAATTTTAAGATTTTTTTTGAAGAACTTTTTTCCCATAGGCAAAAAGGCTAAGCATATCGAAAACACTTCCCAGAAACAAAGTCAAAGTGTGTGTCTCCTCTTGAATTTCAGGAGAGAGAAGAGAAAAACTCCCATTTTCACACCATGGTATGGAGGCCTTGAAGCTTAGGGCATGAAAATAGAGGCCACACTAGTCACTGCCACAACCCAGATCGGAGAAAGGTAAAGATCCTCAAGCAAAGTATTCTAGAAGTAGTTGGCTGGGGCCTCACTTGCCTTCAGGGAGAGGGAAAGCCCAGGAATTGCTGCTCAGCATGACGGCCATTGGCTTCACTTTCCTCATCCTGTTCTAGAAGGTTCTGTCAGAAGTGGTTTGTGTTCAGGAATGAGCCTGTGATGGAGACTGTGTACTTAGGGGTCACATCATAGAACCTACTCTTCTGTCCCAGCTTAAGAAAGTGAGGGGAAAGTGAATGAAAACCTGCTGCAAGGAAAAAGAAACAGATGCTGATATTTTCCTTCACTTAATTTCAAAGCAAGACTTACTACTGCCGAGGAAACTCAGGTTTATATATGTGAAGAGACATGCTGAAGACAACATTTGACTGAACAAATAAGCCAATTCGAATCCATCTCTACTTAACTCAAAGCTATAAATTACACCCTGATGATGTCTAAATCAAAGGATTGATCCTTAAAAGTCTTATCAAAAACGCAACCATCATAAAACCCATGACAGTGTTCAGTCAGTGATGGACTGTGTCTGATGATGGTCCCATGATGTGCATCACCTAGTGGTGTAGTTGTTTTAGTTTCTATAAGCGTGCTGTGTACCAGTGAGGTCACCTAACAATGTGTTACTTGGAGCGGAACCCATCGTTCAGCTGCACATGACTATAGTTCAGCTACCTTGACAGAATTTAGTCAAAGGACTGTACTGTCTTATATAAATGGAGTCCTAATATAGATAGCACAATTGGGGGCTACAGAACCACTTTCACTCACCTGAGTCCCAAAGGCTAACCCTTCCCGCATACTTATTCCAGGGTTTACTACACTGAGGCCGAGACAAGTGAAACAGAGACTCCCAATCCTGCCCTAGAAAATTGTAAAAACAGTGTTTATGCACACCAGTCCTCCCTGCGTGATCTATAGTAAATTTCTCCACCTGGAGCTCATTGAAAGTTTATGCATATGGGAATGCCTCTCGTGCATCCAGTTATGGGAAAGACGTGTGCAGTAGACACAGCTGGCATGACTCAGCATCCTGGCAGTCATGCTGTCAATCATGTTCTGGAAGACTCCAAGGAAAGTGCCCTAAAGTTGGTGCAATGTTTAAACTCCTACACCCTATGTCTTTGGCACTCATGCCACTTTCTTTTCACTGGGTTCTTGCTTCTCTGTTCACACCCTCTTACACGTGAGGCCTGCCTGCCTGCTGGCTCCCTGAAACTTTATCCCTGGATCTTACTCACTTTCTTGCTCAGCCAAGCTTTCACTGTCGGTGAGAGCTTGTGACCTCTGCTTCCATCAGTCAGGAAAGCTCTGGCGCTTTTTCTAGATAAAGTTACCTTTTCTTTTGATCGTTTTTGTGCAACAAAAATACCAGTTTCATATCCTTCAATTTAATATCTCTGGAGCAGAAATAACTTACTTTGTTTTCAATAGCAGAAACAAATAGTTCCTTCCTCAAAGCATTTTTCTGAGTGTATTTGTCATTTTCCTGTTGCTGAGAGAAAATACTAACAAATGTATAATATATACAAAATGCAGACACACTTATACAGTTATACAAAATGTATAATGTGTACATTAAACAAATGCTGACACTTATACACTTATACAGAGGCTAAGAAGTTTATTTTGGCTTAAAGTTTCAAAGGGCTCTGTCCATGTTTGCCTGGCTGTAAGGCAGGATCAGCATAGTGGAAGGGCATAACCCATGACAGCCAGGAAGCAGAGAGGGAAGGGAGAAAAGAATACTCCCCTCCAGGTTGTGTCCCCAGTGACTCATCTTTTTCAACCAGAGTCTATCTCTTAACAGCACAGTCAACCATAAACTTATCCATGGGTGAAACCGCTGATAAGTATAGCACTCCTACAGTCCACTCGCTTTCCAAAAGTCCCACTTCTGAACATGTGAGGCTTTTGGGGGACCATAACATTGAGCAAAATAGTTTTTGTTTCATCTGTATTTCCTTTTTATTCACATGTGTCATTCCACGGTGTGTAAAGCTCAGTGACAAGCATGGCACTGTCACATAGACGACTCCAATCCCATATGCTCAGCATGAAAGACTAAACTCTCTGCCACCTTCACACGAAGAGTCCCTTGTCTACTTTGACATTAATTCCCTTGCTCTGAATCTCTCTACCTCAGTTATATTTCTCTTTGGGTACAATGACAAGAGTGGCATGAAATACTGTACCTGTTCATTTAGGTAATAAATTACAATTTCTTCCATTTTCTCTTTCACTAAAAGACGTATTACCTTTCCATAAAGCCAGAATTTCTTCTCTACTATGTAAAATTGCTAACAGTGCAATTTCTCCTCTGAAACTTAGAGAACTGGAAAGACTGCTGAATGCTTTGTTTACTAGCTTAGAAATCTTTTGAATTTATGTTGGTAAATCCATTTTTTCTTTATAAAGAACCTGAATACACAGTTTGTCGAAAAGGCCCTGACTAGCTTGTTCTGTGACAATGTGGAGCTTCCCTTTTAGCCAATGCTGGCCCAAATTGTAGAAACTCCAAGATCCTGTGAAGTCAGTCTGTCAGAACAGCCAGTCAGTGGGTGGGGAACGGTATGTATTTATGTTACACATCCCACTGTCAGGGAGGAATCTGGAGTAAAGTGGAGCTTCACTTTAGGCATTAACTTGACTAGATTGAGAAATACCTGGATGACTGGTAAAATATTGTCTCTGTCCATGTCTGTGAAGAGGTTTGCAGAGGAGATGGGCATATGAATGTGAGTAGGGCAATAAGGAAAATGAACCATCAGTGTGTGTGAATATCACCCAGTCAGCTACAAGCTGGGATACAGCAAAAACAGAAGAAAGACAAACGTGTCTATGTCTCCTGATGCCCAGATACACTCTTTTCTCACTCTTCATCAACATCAGACTCCAAGCCTTGTGGCTTTTGGACTCCAGGACACCTCTGGGTTCTCAGGCCTCTGGCCTCAGATTGAGAATTATCCCATCTGCTTGCCTGGTGCTGAGGCTTTTGGAGTTGAACTGAACCCTAAAAGCAGCATCCCAGGGTCTCTAGTCTCTGGATGACCTGTCAAGGGACTTCTCAGCCTCCATGATCGTATGAGCTAATTCCCCAATAGCTCTCTTTTTATGTCTGTCTGGGTATCCTATTATTCTGTCTGGAGAACAAATACATGTAGATTATAGAAACACATACAACAAAAGTAAGAAAAAACATTTAGGTAGAAGAGAATTAAGGGAAGACATATGGATGAAGTAAGTTGTTTTCTTTTTTCTTGTTCATATTTTGAATTTTGTATCTGAGAGATTTTTAGGAGTTTCTTCATTCTAGATCTTCACCCTCCAATATGTTAGCTACTAGTCCCATCTGACTATTAAGTTAAAATTATTTAAGCTTAAATAGAATTGAAGTGTCAGCTCCTCTGTCATGCTAGCCACATGGCCAGTGCTCAGTAGCCACATGGCAGTGGCTAGCACAGATGTGTCCTGTAATCGTCATGGTCAGTTCTCATGGAAGTGCTTTCCCATACATGACTCTTTTGTCACTTTTATTCATTCCAGATACCATCTTCCAGGATGTTGTTTTCTGATAACTTAAATATGATGCTTTCGCAGCACAAGATGCTTAGTTGTCACATGGTCATGTCCACCATAGTTTAACCTTTAGGGTATGGGTTTGAGTTCTTATCTAAGAAAGTTCTTCCCTGAGTTCTCACAGACATGTCTCCTCCCCTTTTTGTATCTGCTTTGTGGCTTCACTTTTTATGCTTATGTATTACATCCAGTAGAACTTTGTCTTTTTACACGGTGTGAGATAAGGATCCAATTCTATGCTTTCCGTCTAGCCATGCAGTTTCTCAGTGGTTGCTGCTATCACAGCCATTTTCACCTACTCATCTGGTGTGCCACTGCCACTCTCTGTCCCTCCCTCCCACATCTGCATGGATTCGTTTTAAGGAATCCCAGGAAACTACATCCATCTGCTTTTCTTTTGTCAGAACCAGATTCTTTATTTTCTAATTTTTTGTGGTGCGGCTTTATGGAGGGGAAGTACCCTACTCACTTGCTCTTCTTTTGACAAATTGTATAGCTCTTCTTGGACTTTATTCATCTAGATGCATCTTCAAATCCATCCTTTGGGTCCCTCAAAATATGAAGAAAATAAACCATAACTCACTAGTGAAACCCACATCTTTAAATAAAAAAATAGTGTATGTATAAGGCAAGATCTGCAATTTGCTTTTGAACCTGACGATCAACCTGTACGTGTTACTAGTGATTTAAAAATCCATTCCATGGAATTTCAGTTAGTCTGGGTAATACTCAGTAAATGCCATTTCCAAAGTGCTGTGCTTTTGGAGGCTACTAATACAGGAGTATGTTGCCATGGTAACAGTTACTTTTAGTTAGTACTTTTTATAGATTAAAGTGTCACACCCTGGAGTCTGTTCATATAAATGTATAAATCTTAAGACAGTATGGCACTTCATTTTTTTGAGACAGAGTCTCACTATGTAGTGTAAGGTGGCCTTGAATTTGCTTATACAGCTCAGGCTGACCCCAAACTCATGGCATTCCTCCTGCCTTGGCCTCCCACATGCTGGGATTACAGGTGTGCACCACCACACCTGGCGGGCACTTCATTTAATGCCAATATTTAATGGGAAAGAGTCAGACTTAACCGCCCAGAAATGGAAAAATTCTAGCATTTGTATTTGAGATGGGCATACATTGTTATCTGAAATGTAATATTTTCATTAATATTTATTTATAAAATATGTTATCCTTTTATCCAGTTGAATTTATCAATATTTACATAAGTTATGACAGACAGGTACACCCCTGTCAAAAGTTTACACACATTATTTTGTCTTTTATCCTGGTGTCAAACCCTTGGTTCTTACAGGGTTTCAAAAAACTTGGAGAACACGGTACCTCCTTGTGTAAAGAAAATGTCAGGGAAACCCTGGGTTTGGATATTGGCTCTGATATTTACTGTGCAGCTTTGAACTTAAGGTTTCTCAACTTAGGTTGGGAATCATACTTTCTACTGCAACTGTGAAGATTAAGTACGTCTTCAGTAAGTAGCATCTGTGGCATAAAATGTCTAGTTAATGGTTTAAGTCAATGCTTATGAGAGAAAGAGGGGGAGGAATATTCTAAACACAAGAGTGCAGAGGAAAGTCAACAGCGAATGATCCTGGCGGATGGGAGACCTCGGAGATAGGGGAGCTGATCCCAGCTCCCATGCCCAGAGGAGAGGACTACAAGCTCAGCAGGGCAGTGGCCTGGGCAGTCCCTTGAGTGACAGCATCAGTCAGTAGGGGGAAAGTGGGGTGGGAAACCCTGAGGGCAGGCTGAGGACTCTGAGCCTTTTACACAGAGACATGAGCAGAAGTTTTTCAGAAGAGCCAGCAACCTAAAAGGCATGTAGAGGTATGATTGTGTGTGACCCTGGAGAGAGGAGAGCAGGGCTCCAACCTTGGCAGGGACATGGAGAGGAAGATGGACATGTGAAGTGCACAGTCACAAATGGAAGCTTCCTCGTGGGATGTAAGTACAGAGGAGTGGAAGAAGCCAAAAGTACCTCAAAAGCTTTGATCTCTTCCGATAAACAGCTATTTAAAGCAACATCAATGGTAATAACAATGCGTGGTTTGGATATGTGACATCCGTCTTCTTTTCAGAAAAGTTTTGAAATGCATTTATGAATAGTGTGTCATTTGACAAGAGCTACTAATGTTACATCCTTGTTTAAAATAGATCATTTCTAGGAAAATGAGACTATAATAAAAAAGCAAATTAATTTTTAGACTTTGTTCTATCTCAAAAAATGTTTAAGTGATTTCACGTGCGGTTCAACATTATGGTCAAGGTCATTTTCATCAGTCAGTTTTCTCGGAATTGGGAGGAATGAGTTGGAAACTGGACAAAACCTAGTGGGATCCATTAGCTTCTCAAGGACAGACCTGAGCGTCACTTACAGTGCAGGTGTCTGCAGTACAATTAAGAACACATGTCCTGCACCTGGTCAAATAAGGATGCTTCCTAATTCATGTCACAACTTGCCCTCTTTCTTGAACTCCCCTATGAATGAAATAACTGTGGGATCTGGATACTATACGCTTACCTCATGCTCAGCATGAGTGCACCATCTGGGTTCTAGATAGTTCCATCTACTGTCTTATTTTGGTCCACAATATTTCTACTTTTCCAGTCCCCTGATGTGACAGGCAATTTCTGACATGATTCACAAGGATCCCCACCCCATGAGATTTATGGTCTTAGGGACTTCCTTTTCCTGTGTGTACAGGCTGGACTCAATGACTTGATTTCAATGAAAAAAAAAAAAACCAGCAGTGGTGACGGGATATCACTTTTGAATTAGGCTATGCAAGACTATGATTTCCATATTTTTCATAACCTCTGACATGACTGTCTGATAAAGCAAGCCAGATTTACACATCAAGAAGCCGAGAGTGCCTCCAGTCAACTGCCAGGGAAGAATCAAGATCCTCACCTTAACGCCTCTCAAGGGACCGAATCTTGCCAACAAGAGTGAGATGGAACTTGGAAGTGGATCCTTTTCCTACTGAACCTTCAGAGGTGACTACAGCATTGTGTGACACCTCCACTGCATGCCTGGAAGAAATCCTGGGCTGCACAGCCCAGCTACACTGTATCCTGACGTCTCACCCACAGAAACCAGAGATAGTATGTTTCCTAAGCCACTGAGTTTGGGTGCAATTTGTTATGCATGAATAGATAATGAATACACTGTGTCAACACGTTGATCCTAGCCGATTACTATAAGGCTCCTAGAAATTCTCCCATCCTTTCCAAGGCTCTTTAAATGTATGTCTTTCTACAATTCGAGGGAAAGTAAGGGGTGCTTAAGAAGGAAGATATTATAATCTCCCTAATATGAGATTTGATAAGAGTATATAAAACTTTATGGTAAGCATGAGGCCCCATCTCATAGCTTCGAAGTCTTTCAAAGTTTTAAATCATCAGTTGGAATGGTGTTATCCTGTTTTGTTTGACTATATCATACGTGATGATATGAACAGCTCTTTTGAAGAAAACATTATGACAGCTATTGCTGATTTAATATTATC
>PVJX010044814.1:0-13019 GCA_004027295.1 Dolichotis patagonum | reverse complement strand
GATATTTATAAATAAATGGACACGACTTGAGACCATTCTCTTAAGTGAAATAAACCAAACTCATAAGGGTAAATACCATATAATCTCCCTAATATGAGATTTGATAAGAGTATATAAGACTTTATGGTAAGCATGAGGCCCCATCTCATAGCTTCGAAGTCTTTCAAAGTTTTAAATCATCAGTTGGAATGGTGTTATCGTTTTGTTTGACTATATCATACGTGATGGTATGAAGAGCTGTTTTGAAGAAAACATTATGACAGCTATTGCTGATTTAATATTATCCTTCTTGGAAGTCCTACCATGCTTTTTTTTTGTTCTATTACCATTGGTTCTGTCTACCACATTGTGTCTCGTTGGAGTTTGAACATGTGTGATAGTTCAAACAAATTTTTTTCTTTTTTATCAAAAATGAGATATTATAATACCCATTGATCATTTTCTGTTATTCGGTCTAGAAAGCCCTGTAATTCTTTCACTATATGCATGGCTTTATACTATTGTGTTATGTTTGATATTATTGTAATTGAAACTATGGTCAACTATAGCAGAGTAAGAGATATGGTGTTAGATACTGTTGATGTCCAGTTGACTTAATGTAAAGTACTGTGTTGCCTATGTTGTCCTCTTCTGATCTGCTCTGTACTGCTCCCTTTTGTTTTATTCTTTTTTAAATAAAAAAATAAAAATAAAAAAAATAAAATAAAAAAAAGTAGAAAGTAGCAAGAAATAAGTTCATTTGTTTGATAAGAAATTGGATTTGCTTCCCAAAGCTCATGGGCAAATTTTAGCTTGTATGATTTTGCTGCCACAACCTCAAATATCTTTTAAGTACAAAAACTTCATTTCCAGTTGTTGAACTCTATGTACCAACTTGGGGTTTGATTTTTTTCCCTGGCTAGTTTCAGCATCTCTGTCCATAAATATGTTTCTCTTTCAAGTATCTTTTACTCAAAATAAATTAATACAAAAAAATCACCAAAAAAAAAAAAAAAAGAATTTCCAGTGAAAATTGAGTGTCTGAATTACGATGTGCTACAAGCATAAAAACACATCAAATTTCAAAGATTTAATACTTAAAGACACCATTTATATTTTAAATATTGGTTTCTCATTAAAACAATAACACTTTATTAAATACAATGTTATTAAAATTAGCTTTGAAAAGTTATTTTCTAAAAATATGGCTATCTGAAAATTTAAAATTACCTATGTGAGGGCTGGGGATTTAGCTCAGTGGCATAAGCAGCTGCCTGACAAGTACGAGGTTGTGAGTTTGATTCCTGGTCCAAAAAAAAAAAAAAAATTACCTATGTGACACATGTGACATTTATACTGGCAGTTCTGCTCAAGAACTGAGCAGGCAGATGGAAAGGAAAACTACCTCCTATTTGACTTTTCAGACCCTTAATAGCAGGGAGCTATAGAGACGCTTGAGGTTCCTTAGTCTCCAAAAACCAACAAGAACTATCCAGATGTGGTGACACACATCTGTAATCCTGGCTCTTCAAGAGGCTGAGGCAGGAGGATTGTAAATTCAAAACTAATTTGGGCAATTTAGTAAAACCTGTATCAAAATACAAACAAGTAAATAAAAAGAGCATGTAAGTTAATGCTCTTTTAAGTTAACAAGTAAATAAAAAGACATGTAATGTAAGTTAATGATAGGGTGCTCCTGGATTCTATCTGTGGTACCACTACCACCAACAAAACAAAACAAAACAAAACAAAACAAAACAATCTTTAAGAACTAACACTGAGCCTTTATCTAAATTCAACTGTAGTTATTCTCTCCAGTTAGTGGTTAAAGAAACAAAATCAAAGTATTTGCAGCATTGCCAAGTACAGCAGACTCACCTTGGTGGCCTCCTAATCAATCATGGCTTCCAACATGCATACTCTGTATGTAATCTGGCCCCTGTGAATCTGAGCTTGCCATGTGACCTGCTTCAAATGGCTGAAGTGATGCTCTGTCAATTCTAGGCCTAGACTTCAAGACAGCATGGCAGCTTCCATTATGGTGTTTAGATAATAATAATTTGGAATCACGACCCCTGGGCATCAGCCCCCACTGAGTTCCCACTAAGTAGACAGCAGACATGTGACTGCCAGGCATGTGGCTAAGGCCCCTCAAGCTACATCACTAGATACCACACGGAACACACATGAGCCTTCCCTATTGAGTTCTACCCAAACTACAGAATCATAAACAAAGAAACACAATAGCTATTGCTTTCAGCCTCTGAGTTATGGGAGAGCTTGTTACATAGCAATAGATTAACTGAAATGTTAACGGTCTTGGAGAAAGTTTCCTTATACATTACTGCAAATTTTGTTTGTTCATCAACTCACGCTCTTGAATTTACATCATCTTTGATAAGTTTCATTTTAGCATGTCAAGTAGCTCATTTAAAGTTATATAATACTTGATATTAATTCTGTCCTCAAGGAATAAATCCAGTTTCATGCTAAACCACTTCTGTTATCCATCACTGCATGCATCAGGTTGAGGCCTGTTGCACTGCGTTCTTCTATTCTAGAAGCCACCCCGAGTACTTACTGTTACACTTCTTTGGACTCATAAAACCTGGGATCCTCTAGTAAGTATTTGTCTTACCCACCACTCTCTTCTAAAGAAAATGGCTGCAATATGTTCTTCTCTGTAGGAAGGCTCCATGACTCCAGCCATGTGATTTGAGTGACCCTAGCCAGCAACCTGACTCCAACTGACATAGCAGGGACCAGTGGCTAAGGTAAAAGCAACTAAGTGGAAGCAAGTAATGTAATAGAGAGGTCAACTCTGCTAAGGTATGGATTAAAGATCTTCTATGGAGCATTGTGGCATTAGGCCCATTGGATTCTTCTTTGCAAAGAACAAAAGTAAGGTCATGTAGGGCACTGGAACCTAGGCTGAAATGTGACCAAAAAAGGACTTGAAACAGTGGGTCCCAGAAATACTGACATGCTCAGTTGCTCTGTGTCCACTCAGAAAACCCTCATGTCTCAATCTGGGTTCCCTGAACACTAAAATAAGGATTGATGTGTAATGTAATTATTAAAGCAGTATCCCTGGGGGAACTGGTAGGATTCGAGGGGAGCAGAACACAAAATGGGAAACCTAAGGATGCAGTGATTTGAGAACATCCTGAAGAGGATAGGCTAGCTTTGGCATGATCCACCTTGAAAACTAGAATCCAAGTCACATATCAGAGGTGGTTACACCTTAACATGAGGGGAACTGATTTTCTTACTCCCCACCAATCAGTCTTTGACCAAATGCTTCTTTAGCATGAGACATAAACTACTGGGGACTTCCAGCTCTCCAAGACAGATAATGCAGTTCCAATAACACAAGAATTCTGGGAAGAAGAGCTGCAGGCACAAACCACTGAGGGCACCAGCGCCCTGGAGCTGGGAGGAACACGAAGCAGTGAAGAGATGTGAGAAATCTGTACAGAGCACAGCAGTGTCCAGTGTGTTCCCTCCCTGAAAGCCATTCGTGCAGACCTCTTTCCTGCAGCCCGAAGGGTATGTTCAGAGCAGCATGTTTATGTTCTCCTTCAATTTATCTGATGGTTTCAGAGTGTTCTCTACTGTTTCCTCTTAGGCCACTATAAATTCAGGAGAACCCAGCTCATAGGGGATCCCTTTCTTCTATTCAGCTATAATATTTTTGTCTTACATATTGGGATTCCATGTGTGCTTTTGCTTAAATACAAGTCTCCACAGCTAAAGAAATCTTGAAAACTATTTTGACAGACCATGGTCAAAATGAGCATATTAGTTTGCTATTGCTATACAATAAATTACTCACAATTTAAATGCTTAAAGCATACACAGCTCAGAGGCTCAGACTGAGCTGTGCCTCTCTTCAGGGTCTAACAAAGCAATACTTCAGGTGTTAGACAGGAAAGTGGCCTCATGAGAGGCTCGATTAGGAAAGATCTGCTGCCAGGTGCCTTTAAGTTACTGGCAGGATTCATATAGTTTAGGTTGTAACGCTGAGGTGCCATTTTGTTGCAACGTGTCAGTTTTAGCTGCTGTGAGGAAATAGGTAGCCTGAAGCTCCTTGCACTGGCCCCTTTCAGACGCCCTCCTCCGACGTGGCAGCTTCCTCCTCCAAGGCAGTGATGGGAAGGTGGCTTCTAGTGCCGTGGTGCTGACCCTATAGCTTGCAGGCCACAGGGGCTGTTTGTATCACTGAAAGCTCTAAAAGGTTCACCGCCACTCTAGTGCATGCTGGCAAGACACAGCTCTATTTTATATGGATATAATGTCACCAAGGGGCTTATGACACTACCTTTGCCATCATTACAAACAAGGCTGGTCTACAGCAAGAAAGCAAGGTCTTTCCTTTGCCTATCCTGAATGTTTCTGATCTATTCACTGCCTTGCTTTTTGACCTGTCCTAGAGTGCACATTTTGACAGCATACACCCACCCACCTGTTTCCTGACCCCTAGTTCCAGCTTGGGTTGTATAGTTCCGCCCTACCTCAGTATTCCTTTCAGTTGTCTCGGGCTGTACACTAATAATGTTTTCTTTATTTAAATTCCTGCCTCAGTTTTCATATACATTAAATATTATGGGAAAAGGCTAAAACTCACTGGGTCAAATATAACATTATAATTACTAAACAAGAAAACTTTATTATTTCCTGTAGTATTAGGCACTAAACCCAGTTAGACTATACCCCCAGTTTTTGTTTTTTTTTTTTTTTAAGATGGAAATTGCCCAGACTGGGCTAGAACTTGTGATCCTCCTGTCTCAACTTCTCAGAGTGGTTTAAATTTCCTAAGAAGTTATTTTAATTATTCTTCACTGACTTGATAAATTCTACATTATTTAAATTTATTTTTAGCCTTGCAATTTTTTTTAAACATAAAAGATATTAGCTTTAGGGAATTTGGCTGGCATTACTAAAAGCCACATTTTGCTGAAAGCTTGTTAGATTTATGGTTCACATTTCACGTAAAATTTGAAGACTTTGGTTAATACTTTCAATTTATTAGCTCTCTAAGGTCTTAAACTGTCACTATACCTTCTTTCATCAATAGAAACAGTAAATAGTAAACATTAGGGAATGAACAAGATGTTACACATCCAACATCAGGAAGAAAGCAAGCAAGCAAGCAAAGACTTCATCAGAGGAACAAAAAGAATTTGACAGAGAAGCTCATTGTGGAGACTGACTAATCAAGGATGGTAAATACTCAGCACAGATGCCTCAACTCTTCAACCTGGGCCTATGACAAGCATCTTCAATCCATCACTATATTCTTCTGCTGAGCCCAAATTAAGAGTTACTTTATTTAACTCTGTAATGATGCCTGATGTAGACAAAGCTTCTCAGTTACCAGTAACAGAGATAAAACTGAGCTAGCCTGACCAAATAAAGAATCTTATACAAACATACAGGAGTGACCCAAAAGAGTCAAACACAGGAAAGTAGATAGGTTTCAGGAACTGTAAAAAAGAAAGTCACAGGATCTTTCTATTTGTCTCTACATGTGTCTGCCTGCTTACTTATTTTTTTTCTCCCTCTGCAGTTTGGTTACAGCCTCCTTCAAAGAGTGTATCTGAATATCAGTACCAAATTCTCAAGGAGGAGCCTCTCACTAGGTCAGGTGATCACACTGGTTCAGTCGGTTCTAAAAGAAGTATCAAATGTTCAATATGGCTACCTTGTGGCCATGTAGACAGAGCAATTCTCAGAAAAGGAAGACAGAGTTCACAACTGGAGCTATTATTTTACTTATTTTAAATCTATTTACATAGCCATACTGTCTTGGTTACTTTTCACTAGTCGCTGAAACAAAATACCTGATGCCCAAAGTTGGGAAACGAAAGGTTTATTTCTTACAGTTTTTGGAGGTTTCAGTCCATACTCAGTTGGCTCCAAGGCAGGGTGTCATGGCGGGGCCACAGTTCATAGTGGCTGCAAACAGCAAGGCGGAAACCGGCAAGAGAGAGAGACACCCCTTCTTCCTGCCATTACATCACATCCTGACTCCACCCCTAGGAGGGTGTAGCACTGACAACACCAATCCAAGCACTAGACAATGAACCAATCACAAATGCACAATGCAAATAGATGAGGCCTGGGGACCAGCGACATAAACCATGACACATACCTAGCACTGGTCTACTATACTAGGCGAGTTGTGTTAGTGCAATCTAGACTTTTGTAGTCTAAAGGTAAGAAAACTGAACTCCTTGACCATATAGTTAATAACATAATGGAACCAAATATTTGGTCTCCTCTTTTCTTTAAATCCTGTTAATTGGAATTGAGGTAGCATGCAGCATGCATAAATGATATTTCCCCCCAAATTTCAATTTGCCACTTTTTTTAGTGGGAGGACCATTCAGGCTAGGTTTGAATTCACAAAGTAGTCTAGGCTGGCCTTGAACTTGGAGCAATTCTCCTGCTTCAGCCTCCTGAGTACTGGGATTACAGGTGTGGGCCACCATGCCAGGCTAGTGTGCCACTTTAAATATCTAAACCTAACCATTCTTTGACACTGCACATTTCACTACCTTGGGGGGAAAAACGTGGCCACAGACTTTTCTCACTACACAAAATTATAAATTTGAATGTCAATTGTCATTCTGGATTGCTTATAAAATAATGGCCTTAAAACAGAATCTAATGAGACTTACAGAGCTGTCTTCCTCACAATTATGTCTGAAGATGGAGAGTGATTTGACTGCCTCTTCTGTCACATCCTGATTTGAAAGCTTCTAACAGCATCTCTGCTCTTGTCACTATCTCAGTAGCAAACCAAGCACAGGGAACTTGATCTATCAATGGGTTTAATTTCATTCACAATTCTAAACCATTAAGTCCAGGGAAAGGGATTAATGTTCACTACTGAGTCAGCTACAGAGTTTTGAGCAAAATTTGCCACAATGTACAAGTTTTTGATGAATGTTGCAAACCTTAAAAAAGCTAACTGCTGGATAAACGGCAGGGTGTCTTACTTTACTTTAACTGCACCATTCTGAATATGCCTACACTGTGATGTTCCGAGTACCAAGGCTGGCTAGGGTTATGCCCAAAGTACTTTGAGAAATACTCAAAGAAAGTAAGTACAGACTATTTTAGACTAGTTTTCTGAGCTGTTTCTCGTTTATTCTATTATTATATGAATGCTTTTATGAGTCTTTTGAAAATATTCAAAAACCAGTGAATTAATATTAAGACTACTATACATAATAAATTCACTTCAATAACTCCACCTCTATAAAGTGCAGACTCTACTCACATACACTGCAGACTTGCAATAATTATGTCTATCTGAAACATATCTGAAGCCAGAAAGGACTCACAACAAGAGGAATAGTTGTCACGAAGCCATGCATTGCAGCCATTGTCCACTGCCAGGCAAAACAAGACCCTGAAGGCTGTAGGCTTGGTCTCATGCTTCATGTAGCTCAAACTTAGGATGTGTGAGTGAGGTGACTGAGAGGAAAATTCAGGTTCTGCTACCAAATAGACCTTGGACCACCAAAACCCAATAAATGACAATGCATCCTGCCTGTTGCCTCTGAAAAATGCAACTCATTTTAGAAAGATTTCCCTGATGCAACTAAAATGTTGGAAGTTTTGACAACTACAAGGGTAGCTTTAGTTGTCTGGAAGAAGTATCTAAGTAAAGGTACCAGTGCCAAACAGGTGTTTCTGTATTTTCACCTGGACTTCTGCAATAGCTTGAGGATTTGCTCAAGGCAAGCACTCATTTTGCCTATATGCTGCTTTAGAAAATAACTGCAATAAACACATTTGTCGGTCCATCAGCTATTTATAGTCGTTTTTGATTATCCACTAGGCAGGTTCCTGGCTTGGTTTTCAGCCATTTGCCTTTCTCACCTCCCACTGACACTTACTTGCTGCAGCTTGTAGTGATTTAGCATTTCCCCTGAGTCATAGCTCTCCTTCCCCCAGTCCCATTTCAGCCTTGGCACATACCCGTGGCTGCCACCACCACCAGCAGCAAAGATGTCTACAAACCAAAAACAACAATTACTTACCTCTAGCCCCTTCCCCCCAAATGGTACGAGGTTGCCAGGGAGAACTAAGCTGTACAGTGAGGTTCCTGTGCCTGCAAAGAGCTCCAGAGCTCAGGTGTCCCTGCAGCCTGCAGGTTGGAGGTCACTAGCCAGAGCAGAGCAGACATTCAATAGCTTTCCTCTCTTTTCACAGCATGGCATTATTTTGTTGACTGAAGTGTTATGTATTCCCAAAACATATGACACACCCTCTGCTACTCAAATTCCAGATGAGTACAAAAACACATTCCTAAATCTCATCAGAATTATTTCTTTTCTGACTATCTGTACTTTGGACATCAGTGAAAGTTGCATTGGCATTTTTTGGTCCTGAAGTTTTTTTTTTTTTGTACTGGGAATCAGACTCGGGACTTTGCACACAAGTACTTGTGCTGTTGAGCTATATCCCAGCCAAGAATTTCTTCTAGGGTATTGTAATTTGCTAGGCAGAGCAGTGCCCATGCTAGCTTAGAAGAGTGGGTCTCAGTCTTGGAATTCTGATGCACCAGAGATTAAGATTTTAACCACCGTAGTCTGAGGTGAAGCCTGATCGCTGGGATTTTGCAACTGCCCAAGTGATTCTAACATGTGGCCAAGCTTGAAAAATACTGTTGGAGTTTAGCTTGGGTTAAGTGATTTCCAGTTAAGTCTTCAATTACACAGCTGTGGCTTCACTGATTTAGAAAAAAAAATGTTTAAATAGCCAGGGAAGAAGATGTGCACACACATGGAGCAATTCAGGATCTACTGTGCATTGTCAAGGTCAACATTTCATTCATTCCTTCAAACTTTTATTGAGGGTTGCTACTAGGATGGGGGTAGATACAAAAATACATGAAGTTACTGCCCTCGAGAACTTACCAACTCTCTGAAAGAATCATTCAGCCATGCTAGGCTCCCCACTGTCCTCCAAATTCATGATCAACTCTAGTCTTCCCTCTTTTTCCTTCATCCCCAATTACTGTCTTATAATTCACCTACATTTGCATATAATTTGGCTGAACATATATAATTCTGATGCCTTTCGTCTCTGGTTGCTCTATAGAGCACAATCGCTTGAATTATGACAGTTATCTCTGTTAATAGAGTGCACATTGTTATTGCAGTTATAAATATATATGCCACTTGCATATTTGAGGAGGCATGTGGGAGGAAATGTTGAGCTGCAGAGTCCTCCTAGAAGAGAAACCACTCCCTGGCACCTGCACATATATAACTTTCCTGGTAACCTCCAAAATGGCTTGTCCTCAGGTCTTTCTTACAAAAAGGATTTAGAGAACTTACCAACTCTCTGAAAGAGAGCTCTAGTGAGAAACCCAGAAATTAGCAATCTTGACATTTGTATTTTTTCCTTATTCCCCCAAGTGGATTCATAGCCATCAGCTTTTCTTTCCCCCGGGGAGAATTGGCCTTGCAGTCTCTCAAGAAACTGCAATGGAATTAACTGAGTTGTTCTGTGACAGCCAGATGAAAATCAGGAAGATCAGCAGCAGAGCCAGGGGATGGCCAACACTGTGAACACAAGCTATGCAAATAAGTTCATCAATTCAAGGATATGCTGGGATACACCGAAGCTGCAGACAATAAATCTAGTCTGTTATCTGGAGGAGAGGAGCCAATGAATGAATTCTCTGGAGATTTTAACATTTTACTGAATACAGTAACACTATAAATTACCAATCAGCCAACTGTAATTTTCCAATTTAGCCTGAAATTTGAACTGCTTGCAGGAGATTGTACCTTGTGGGTAATAACAAGTATGCTTGGTGAATGCTACATAGCATATTTCTTTAAAATATATAGCTAATTAGCTTGGTAATGAATATGTTTATTTGCAAAGAAAATTACAGTTATGATGTGAAGTAGCATGTAGAAGGCACTGCAGATTGTCTAACCAACAGCTTTTACTTCATTGTCCTTGCTAGTCAAAATCTGATTTGAAAGGAAGACAAGTGGGTCTCAATCATTTCCCATGTGACACACGTAAGGACCAATAATAAATCCTAATGGGCCTAAACCTCAGGGGTTCCTTGCTGGGGCTGGTAAGGGCTGAGATGCTGGATTGTTTGCTGCTAGCATGGTACCACTACCTCTTCCTCCTAAGTCTAGTCATCCTGCTTCTTAGAATCCTATTCCAGGTTACTGCTCATGAGAACTGAGGCAAAATTTGGAAAGAGAAATGCATTACTCCTCTACATAGATTGTAGCTACATAGATAAGCAGAGGAGAGATTCCCAGCACCTTCCTGACCCAAACTGGAGGGACTATATACCTAAATGTTGGAGGATAAGATCTTTCAGTGTCAATTCTTCTGACCAAGGGTAGTTTCAAATTGTCCCCATGCAGCCCCACTCTTCCAGTCGTCATGTACACTTTTAATTGTATTTTAAGCCTTATATATCCAGGATGCATAGAGTGACTTTAGCTTTGCATCCTGAACCCTGATTGCTACAGTGTTTAGGTGGTATTGTCCTAGCCAATCAGATGGTCTAGAGGTCTTATCCTTACTGCTGAGGAGACTTTGGAAAAGCCAGCCCCTCTGTGCATTTGGATAAGATGCCTGGTTCAGGTGTCATGACTTGTCACCAGCCTGCTATAGAGCCAGTATGCAAGTAAAAGACAAACCCAAGAGAAGTGCCCAGGGAGAGGAGCTGGAATCTTGAGGTTCATGTACCCCATGGCTTTTTACTCTTTGCAGAGTCATGCCTCAAGGAAACAAATGTTTAAGATAGTTTGATATTGGTTGCCATATTTTCTGATGACACATTATATGGAGCCTCACATCTGTTCTCTCATTCTCCCAGCAGATGAGTACCCAGATAATCTGTCTCAAATGTATCATACGCCATTGAAACAGCTATGTGAGTTACTGCTTTGCACTGGCAAGTGTCTGTAGTATTACTGTATCTTTTGCCGCTTTTCAAATTCCAATTATACTTTAAAACACACATATTGCTAAGACATTATTACCACTCCATCACTTTGAAATTCTTCTTGTTTTACACATAAAGAGGCATCCTCACTTTACATGGCAGTATATAGACATAAAAATGATTATGCAAACTGAAACTGTACAAAGTAATATTATTTAATAGGAAAAATTAAACTGTTTCATACAATGTTTTCCAAAATTTTGACTTTAGTAACTCTCTTACCTTCAAACACAAATGTATAGGGATGTTTTTAAAAAGTAAAACTAGCATTTGTTTAATATATTATTAAGTATTAGAAACATCTCTAGTGTTTATTTCTTTGTAAAATCTTATCTAGTGTATCTGGAACACTGCTTACCTCCTGAGCAGCTTTTCTAGGCCTTGTCATAACCTAAGTTTGGATCTACTTCCAACATTATATCCTCTGCACAATCAACATCCTGAAATATTCCTGACAGTTGCTTTAATGTGAAGTTTTTGTTGGTGTCACTTCCTCTTGGACATCATCATTTTTGTCACAACCACTCATTTATGTTGATAAATTTGCCTTTTGGCTACATGCTTCAAATGTCTTAAATGACAGCAATGTCAACATTCCCACCATAGAAATACAAGCACACAGACAGACACACAGAATGTCTAGGAGCTTGGGCTTTGGGGTCATATCTGGGATGAAATATTTACTTTTAGAATTTCATTCATCTAGACAACATTCATTGTGTTCTTAGTATAAACAACACAATGTTGATCTTCAAGTGATCATAGTTTTCCCACAGAAAATAATTTTGTGAGCTAGTTACTTATTCTCCTTCATGATTCCATTAAATTACTGATAAAGTGGGGAAAAATTATCCTTCTAAAGTTGTGAACAGTAAATAATATAACATATGTGAAATGCTTAGTAAACTACTAGGCTCCTATTAAGCGCTCTCTAAACAATAACTGGCAAAGACTTCTAATTGTCTACTCCCCATCCATTTTTTTCTTTGTTCTCATTAACATACTTTCCTATCACTGGAGGTGTCAATGTGCCCAACCTCTTTATAACCATCTATGATCATGTGATTTAATTCCAGCCAATGAGATGAATTCTAGCCAGTGCTCAATTGGAATTGTTGACAGGGACTTCTGGAAAAACTTCTATACTTGTTTTCTTTTGCTGCTGTAATGGATTGCCAAGTTTAGTCACTTAATACAAGATAAATCCCCAAATATGGCTCACACATAATTCACAAATTATAGTTCTGGATATCCAGTTACTTTAGTTTGGGCTGCTGTAACAAAATGCTTTAGCCTAGGTAATTTATTGGCCACAGTTCTAGTGACTGGGAAATCCAAGATCAAAGCACCAGCAATGTCTGGTGAGTCTCCATTCATCAACAATGGCATCTTCTTACTGTATCCTCACATGATGGAAAGGAAATGATGGAAAGGATGGACAAGGTCCCTCAAGGCTCTTTCGTAAGGGCACTTTCCTACCAGGCACTGCGGCATATGCCTGTAACCCCAACTGCTTTGGAGGCTGAGGCAGGAAGTTCAAAAGTTTGAGGCTAGGCTGGGTAACTTAGTAACACTTTGTCTCAAACTAAAAAATAAAAAGGGCAGGGGATATAATTTAGTGATAGTGTGCCCTGGGTCTAATTCCCAGTACTGTAAAATATAAAATAAAATAACATAACATAACATAAAATAAAATAAAATAAAATAAAATAAGGCACTATTTCCATTCATGAAGGCAGAACCCACATAACTTAATCATCTCCCAAAGGCCCCACTTGTTATACAATTTACTGGAGATGAAGTTTCAATGTATAAATTTTGGGTGACACAAAAAAAATTTTTTTTATAATTTTATTTAAAGAGGAAAAAACAAAACAAAATAAAACAGAATAAAGGGTAGCAACCATACAGTATTCCAAGGAAAAAAGGAAAAGTACAACAATAAAACCTAAGAAATTATTACTTGACTAATTATATACTGACTTCTTGGAAATAGTTGTTCAAATTACAAAGTTAAAACATGTAAAGTAGACAT
>PVJX010044813.1:0-13038 GCA_004027295.1 Dolichotis patagonum | reverse complement strand
GGATTTCCACTGAGTTCTTTTGCGTTAGAAGGAAAAAATCCACTTTTTTCAATAGAGAAACTAAGATTTAGTAAAAAAAAAAAAATATATATATATATATATATATATATATATATATATGATTTTAATGTAAAGGGAGTGCTGTATAAATGGCCAACTTTCAAGCTTGTGAATGTTGTCTCATAAATTATTAGGGAATAATTAGGCAATCTACAATGGGAAGCTGTTGCATGTGTTGGGAAGCAGAATGGTTGACCAGAAGTCAGGTGACGAGCTCATGACAGACTCCAACTGTCAGCGTGTGCACTGTGTCGTTGGACTTGGTTTCGAGCAGCTTCACACACAAGAGCACTAGCAGTGAATGGGGAGAAGAGTGAGGATAGCTGAAGTGCCTGGGTTTTGGAGGAGCAAGTGTGCACAAGACAACTGATCATGAAATGGGTTTTTCAGACCCCTTGGTGGTCAGGTTGCAGCACCCTGGATTCCGTGGGTTAGGGACTGGCTAATTTAGGATTCTTTGTGTAAGCAGAGATTTCAGTGTAAGCCATAGTTGACACTTCCTGGTGTTTACATCCAGTGGTAGACAGCAGATATCATGTGTTTCTCCGACTTGCATCTTCTGTTATATTTCCTTTTCCTCTGCCAGCGTGTCCAGTTATCAGGCTTCTTTTTTCCAGGGTTTATAACTGGCAGCTAAACCACTAGAGTGACATACCAGGGAGATGTGATAACATTCATCAAATTAAAATCTGAAGTAAAAATAAAGACATCTGTATGTCCAGATTTTGAATATTTTCAGATTTTTTAAAAAAATTTATTTAAAGAGAAAAAAAGCAAAACAGAAAAAAGGGCAGAAACAATACAGACCCCCCCCCAAAAAAAAAACAGCAAGAAATCACTAGTTGACAAACCACACATTGTCCTCCCAGAAGTAGTTGTTCATGTTACAAAATTAAGGCATATAAAATGTACATTCAAACAGTGAGGCTGCAAACAGTTCTGTTCAATGATCCAACAAAAACTCAGCAATACGGCTATCAATCCCACACACTCAAACATATGTGCAGCTATATCCCCTAGAGCACTTTCCCTCCCTCCTTTTGCTTTTTAAGTCCATTATCTGTTTAGTTATATCATGTTTCTGCTTGCTCAGTATCTTATTTGTTTTGTTGTTATTTCCTTTTTAATCACCTTATATAATTCTGTTGTTTTGTTTTTGATTTTCTCCTCATCCATGTCACATGGATCCGCTTTGGTGGAGTTGGGAGTTTTTGGAGGTATTTTGTTACTTTGTTTTTTCATGTTCTATTGTTTTTTTTATTTAATTTTTTATTAACTTGGAGGTAATAATATACAGCAAAACAGGATGGAATAAAGCCAATTGAGACAGTGTAGTGAAATTGGTACAGAACATCACAGCAGGTCACTGGGGCAATAGTAATAGGCACCATTATATATATCTCGTTATATTCACAATAGTTGTTCTTTCAATCAGGTATAGCAAAGTCAAAAGAAACACACAATATTATAGAACTTATCAAAACATAATATTGAATAGAGCAACACCATTAATCAGGACAAAGCAAAATGGTGATAAAAATATCTGCCTTCAAAGAGATAGTCGAAGGAAATTCCCCCCACTTGCTGCATTACATACGGTCAAGCTCCCAAGAAATGCCAAGATCCCTGGATCCCACTTGCTAGTGTGTGTGGGAGGGGAGATGGTATGTTTGATTCTAAGCCTGTGCCCCGGTAGGTAGCAGGCTGGTTGCTGGTTTGCTCAGTACCCTAAGTTCTAACATGGTGCGGATCTCAGGAAATGCTGTAGCTTCTTGCTTCTTGCCCTGGGGTGGCCCTGGCTTGCCAGACCGCAGCCACTAGCAGGGCGGCAGGCTGCTTGCTCCAGAATTGTTTTAATTGATTATTGAGAACATTTCTTTTCCACAGAAAATCACCAATGTGTGTATTGTTCATGTTCTGAGGTGGTCTTTTCATCATTTTCTGTGCTTCTTTGTTAAAAGTACCGTTTGAAGCAAAGCCCGTGTTTTGGCACGATCTTTTATATTAATTAATTAATTTTTATTTCGAAGAGAACATAACCAAATGAAATAGAATAGAGTCATTCAAAACAGAAAATAACAAAGAACATGACACAGGCCTTCAAAACAAGATAAAAGGAAATCAACAGTGGCTACCATAATGCCTCTTCTTATCTTCAGAGTTACTGCCCATACCATCAGACATAACAAAATCAAACAAAATAGAACAGAATAAGACCAATCAAAACAAAACAATGAAAGCAATACAGAACTTCAAAACAAGATAATAGGAAATCAGCAATGGCTCCCATAATGCCTCTTGTTACCTTCAAAGTAGCTGTGTGTACCATCAGGTATAATAAAACAGAACAGAATAAAATCAATCAAAACAAAACAATGAAAGCCATACAGGGCTTAGAAACAAGCTAATAGGAAATCAATAATGGCTAACATAATATATTTTGTTATCTTTGAAATAGCCACCCATGCCATCAAATATAATGAAACCAAACAAAAAGAATAATGAAATCAGTATAGGGCTTCAAAACAAGATAATAGATTAACAATGGCCATTGCCTTCCCTTTTTAGACATTTCCTCCCCATTAACTTTCACAGTATCTGTTGTCATTTTATTTTATTTTTTAAAATTTTTTTATTTTAAAGAGAATAAAATGACAGAAAACAAAACAGAACAGAGCAAATCAGAAAGAACAATGCAAGCAACACAGCACTTCACAACAAGACAACAGGACATCAACAGTGGCTACCATAATGTCTTTTGTTTTCTTCAAAATAGTTGAGCATACCTTCACACACAATAATATCAAACATAACAAAATAGTATAAAACTATTCAGAAGAATGAAAGCATTACAGGACTTCAAAACCAGATACCAGGAAATGAACAATGGTTGCTGTATCTCATTTTCTTTAAAAAACTTGTCCATACTATCACACATAATAAAATCAAATAAAACACAACAGAACAGAGCCAATCAAAACAAAATAATAAAAGGATGATGGGACTTCAAAACAAGATAATAGGAAATCAGCAATGGCTACCATAATGTTTTCTTCAAAATAGCTGTTCATACCATCACACATAATAAAATCAAACAAAACAAATCAGAATAAAACCAATTAAACAAAAGAATGAGAGCATTACAGGACTTCAAAACAAGATAATAGGAAACCAACCACGATTACCATAATACATCCCATTATGTTCAAAATAGCTGTCCATACCATCAGACAGAATAAAACCTAACAAAATAAGACAGAACAAAGCTAAACCTAACAAAATTGTGAAAACAATAGGAGAGTTCAAGACAAGACAGTAAGAAATTAATAGTAGTTACCACCTTTT
Organism: Dolichotis patagonum; assembly: GCA_004027295.1. NCBI lineage: Eukaryota > Metazoa > Chordata > Mammalia > Rodentia > Caviidae > Dolichotis > Dolichotis patagonum. Next base: position 9,633 of record PVJX010044813.1, on the reverse strand, counting down.
CCTCCCAGGTGTCTCCTCCCCTGTCACTTTTACAATAACTGTTTTACTTTATGGATCCCATTAGCTCTTTCTGTTTTTTATACTAGAGTTAACTTGTATGAGTTCAAACTTTTGCCCAAGAACATGATCTCCAGTTGCATCCTTTACCTATAAGAGCCTCAAGATTATTCTACTCTATAGCTGGGTTGCTTTCCATTGTATGTAACCTTTACCTATAAGAGCCTCAAGATTATTCTACTCTATAGCTGGGTCGCTTTCCATTGTATGTAAAGATCATATTTTTCTTATTCATTCTGTAGTTGATGGGCAAATTGCCATTGCTTTAGTCTGGTCTCCTGTCACATGGAACAATTGTTTTCCCTCCTTTGAGTTTTCAGTCTATGAAGTTCCTTTTGATTTAAATATGTTTCTTGTATACAGTATATTGATCTTCTTCTTTGTCCTGACATTTTCCTGGTTTCTTAAGAAACCAGGAAAATGTCAGGACAAAGAAGCAAAAGGCAGTCTCCGGCCTCCAACCCATGCAGAGCAAGTCATGGAGCTGTAAACACAGAATTATCACCACTCCTATTCCACATAGTGCTGGAAATACTAGCCAGAGCAATTAGACAAGAGAGAGAAATAAAAGGAATAAAGATAGGAAAAGAAGTTAAATTATCATTATTTGCAGATACTGTACATAGAAGACCATCAAAACTCCATTGAAAGACTCCTAGATGTAATAAAAATACTCACTAATGTAACTTAATAAAAAGTCAACACTCAAAAATCAATAGCATTCCTATACACTAACAACAAAATTACTGACAGAGAAATAAGAGAAGCCACACCTTCACAATAGCATCCAAAAAAATGAAATACTTAGAAATCAATCTAACAAAAGAAGTAAAAGATCTATTCAGGGAAAATTATAATACCCTAAAAAAAAGAACTTGAAGAGGACCTCAGAAAATGGAAAGACATCCCTTGTTCATGGATAGGAAGAATAAATACTGTGACACTGGCCCTTCTCCCAAAATTGTTATACAGATTTAATGCAATCCCAATCCAAATACCACTAGCATACCTCATAGATTTAGAGAAATTACTCCTAAAATTCATCTGGAACCAGAAGAGACCTAGAATAGCAAAGGCAATTCTAAGCAACAAAGGCAAGGCAGGAGGCATCACAATCCCTGACTTGAAGTTATACTACAAAGCTACTGTAATGAAATCAACATGGTACTGGAATAAAAACAGACCTGAAGATAAATAGAATAGATTAGAAGATACAACTACAACTACAAACACACTCAGCCATCTTATCTTTGATAAAGGGTCTAAACATGTCCACTGGAAGAAAGATAGTCTCTTCAATAAATGGTGCTGGAAAAATTGGCTCTCCATATGCTGAAAACTAAAACTAGACCCATGCCTATCACTATGTACTAAAGTCTAAATAGATCAAAGATCTAAATATTAAAACAGAAACACTAAATCTGTTGGAAGACAAAGTAGGTAAAAATCTTGAAGACATAGGGGTGGGTAGAGAATTCATGAACAAAAATCAAACTGCAAGGGAAATCCTTCCCAGAATCAATAACTAGGATTGCATGTTGTTAAAGAGATTCTGTATGTTGAAATCTTCAGCATAGTGAAAATAAAACCCACAAATTGGGAAAAAATCGTGAAAGGACTCAGACAAAAGACTTCTGTCTAAAACATATAAAGAATTAAAAAAAAAAATCAGATCCCCGAAATTCAAAGACCCAATCCAAAAATGGGCATCTGAAATGAATACACAGTTCTCAGATGAAGAAATACAAATGGCAAATAAATACATGAAAAAATGTTCATCATCATTAGTCATGAGAGAAATGCAAATTAAAACCACACTGAGATTCCATCTCACTCCAGAAAGAATGGCCAGGATAAAGAAAACTACCTACAACAAATGCTGGCAAGGCTGTGGAAAAAGGAACTCTTCTGTGCTGTTGGTGGGAATGTAGACTGGTGAAACCACTGTGGAGGTCAGTCTGTAGATTCCTCAAAAATCTGGGATCGGAAGTCCCATTTGACCCATCTATTCCAATTCTGGGCATATTCCCAGAAGAACTGAAAACATCATGTCACAGTGATATATGTGCACCCATGTTTATAGCAGCACAATTTGAAATAGCGAGATCTTGGAAACAACCTAAGTGCCCATCAACTGAGGAATGGATAAAAAAGATGTGGTATTTTTATACGATGAAGTACTACTCAGCTATAAAGAATGATCACATTGAGATATTTATAAATAAATGGATGCAACTTGAGACCACACTCATAAGTGAAATAAACTCATAAACACAGTATAGTCGTCCTAGTGTAGGAAATGCTAAGAGTAAATTAGATTTTATGGTAATCATGGTTCCCCATTATATTGCTTTGAAATCTTATAATGTTTTCATTCATTGGTTGGAGTGGTTTTATTCTGTTTTGTTTGATTTTATTATGTGTGATGTTATGAACAGCTACTTTGAAGAAAACAAGACATTATGGCAGCCATTGCTGATTTAATATCATCTTGCTTTGAAGTCCTACCATGATTTTGTTCTTCTGCTTCCATTGGTTCTATCATGTTGTGTCTTATTGGATTTTAATATATGTGATAGTATAAAGAAATTTTTAAAGGAAAATGAGATATTATAGTAGCCGTTACTCATTTTCTGTTATTTGGTTTTGAATGTCCTGTAGTACTTTCATTCTTTTGAATGGTTTTATACCACTTTGTTATATTTGATATTATTGTGTGTGAAGGTATGCTCAACTATTTCAAAGAAAAGAGATATTATGGTAGCTACTGTTTAATATCCAGTTGTCTTGTTGTGAAGTGCTGTGTTGCTTGGGTTCCTCTGTTCTGATTTGCTTTGTTCTGTTCTCTTTTGTTTTATTCTCTTTAAAATAAAAAATTTTTTTGGCTTGAGTGTTGCAAGAGAAGTGTAAAGACACATTCAGTTTAATCCAAGGGGGTTAATTTTTTTTATAAAGGTAAAAAACATTATTACAAATCTGTGGAGTTTATTTTTCCTAAGTAATCTGTACTTTAGTAAAACGTTGTTGATTACCTTTAAAATGTATTTATTATCAGGAAATGGATATCTGGTGTGCATTATCTTTGTAAAGTATAATTGACTATGTCAAAGCTACTAGAATTTAACAAACAAGCTAAAATTATTTTAATGTATGGGAGTTCAGTATAAATGGCTAGCTTTTAAGCTTGTGAAAGTTGTTACATGTTTTTTTGGGAATTGTGAGACAATCTACAATGGGAGGTTGATGCATGAGTTGGAAAAGTATCCTGATTATATATTATAGGACTCACTTATGAGTGTGACTCTGTCTTTGAAAGGATTACAGTCTAGTGAAAGAGAAGAAACCTACTCATACTCAGTACTAAAAGAAAGGAAGATCTCGTAGAGTCAGACCCTACTTATTTAGTGTGCATCTTGCCCTGAAGTTACCTGGCGTTACCCCACAAGATAAAGAAATGAGGGACTGAGAGAGTAAAATAGGCTAAGCTAGTAAGACAAGGTGCTTTTTGTTAGCGCCGAGGATGTCTGCAGCTTCTCATGGCCTAAAGGCTGCATCCTTATGCCATTCACCTAAAGAGTTAAAATACAGATGTTTGCATGTCATCTGGCTAACTCTTTGAGGAGGGTCTCAAGTAGCTCCTTGGGAACTGTCCTCCCTGCACTTGTAGGTTGCATACATCTGACTACCACTGGCCCCTATGGGCATCTGGCAGATTCCTAAGGGAAAAAGTGAGAAGTGTCTCGGATATAAGCTTCAGATGAGGCATGTCAGTGCAAAGTGGGTTGATACTTACACTATACTGTAGTCTGGCCATAATCAAACGGAACATAGCAAGGGTAGTGGTGGTGGTGGTGAGATAGTATGGAGGCTGTTGTGTCTAGTGCAGTGTCTTTATATATTTTATTTATTTATTTTTGGCTTTTATGGAGACAGGTTCTTGTTGTGTAGCCCAGGCTGGCTTCAGACTCATGGAGTGATGTGATTGTAGGTGTGCACCGCATTGCCTGAGTATGCTACCACTCCTGGCTATTTTAAATGCATAGAACAACAACAATGAAAATTCAGAATAGGAGAGTTGGAAATAAGTATTGAAGGTATTTCTTATCTTTTGTTTTAAATTTGTGAATGTTTGGTGACAGCTGTTGAGTATGGTTTGTGAATCTAGGTATGACAACAGTTGGTGAGCTATGACACCCAAAGCACAGGCATCAAAAGCGAAAAGAGATGGTCAGGACCGTACCGAACTTAGAAACTTCTGCACAGCAAAGGAAATAATCGGAAGTCAAAGGAGAACCTGTATAACGGGGGAAAAATATTGTTAGCCATGTATTTTACAGGGCTTCATATCCAGAATATGTAAAGAATGTCTATAATTCACAACTAATTGAATTAAATGGAGATTTTCAATAAGAAGATATGCAGATAGCTAGTCAACATGGATGAAAAGTGTTCAATATCAAGTAAACATTAGTGAAATTAATTCAAAACCAAAAAGATCATCTTACATTCATTAGGGTGGGTATTAGCAAGATAAGACAAAATGAAACAGAAAAGTATTTATGGAAAATTGGCATTGTGCACTTTTTGTGGGAATGTAAACCAGTATAGCTGCTTTGGAAAACAGTGTGGAGGTTCCTTAAACAATGTACAATGAGATTACCAAAATCTTTGATCCAGAGAATCCCAATTGTAAGTGTATATCCAAAGGAATTGAAAACTGGACCTTAAAGAGATATTTGCGTATCTGTTCTATTCTTATTGCAGCATTATTTACAGTAGTCAAAAGAAGGAAAAACAACCTAACTGCCATCAGTGGAATAGATAAACAAAATGTGATTTTATATATCTCTGACAGAATATTAATCTTTAAGAAGGAAATCCTATCATATGGTACAATGTGAATCAATCTGGAGGGTATTATCAGATGTAAAATAAGCCAGAACCATAAGTTTTGAATGATTGTACGTAATGTACATAACTAAATTAGGCAAAGTCTCAGAAATGGTAAGTAGAATGGAGATTACTGGGCCTGGAGGAAGAGGAGAAGGGGACTTGTTCAGTGGATGGAGGGTGTCCGTTTTGCAAGTTGAAAAAGTTCTAGAGATCTGACCTACCACAATGTAATGTCTAGTAAGCACTACTTTCCTGTATACTTAAAAAATGATTAAGCTTGTCAATTTTATATTACATGAAAAAGAATAAACTTGTCTGCTGTTACCTGATTTTTTTTACCTGATGGGACAGATTTTCTTTATATAATCTTTTATGCTAAGGCACACACAGAGATCAAAAGTTTTAAAAATGAAAAGGCAAGAAGAAAGACACTCAAAGAGTCACAACTGGTTCTTTATCTTTTGTTAATACTTTGACAGAGGGAGCATGTTCTGTATTTCATAAGGATGAAAGAATTCATCTGTTGAAACCTGAACTGCAAGTATTTCCTTCTGAGACTTGCATTAAAAAAGTCAGTCCTCATGAAGGCAGAGTTCTGTGGTAACTGCAGCCTTGTAATAGCATTTATATTTGGTATTAACATGCACATAATGGGAAAAAGAATTCGGTGATTTTCAAACTCTCAAATCCAAGTGTGTTGAGTAGGCATTTCTTTAGAAAAGCAAATATACAAAAAGAATTTGTGCGACTTGAAATTAAAAAAAAATGTGCTTGCATTCCATAGTTAACAATTGTAACAGTATCACTTTCTCAAATTTCCATATTTTTAAAGTAGACTATCATGGTTTGGCTCAGCTATTACGTTAAATTATTGCTGATTTGCACATTCCTCTTGGTTACACTATAATCTTTACCGCTATTGGAAAATATGCATATTTTGAATGTTTATTTCAGGCTACTTGGCTCGACACCTCTGTTTAGCCTCAAAGCAGAGGTATGTGTGGATGATCTGTATTACGAATCTAAGAGAGAGAGAAGTATATTATGACAGTTAAAAACTCACACTGATAAGGATCTAAGAGCTCTCCAAACTGGTTTGAAAAGCAGAATTTGGTGTAGTTAAATGATCAATAATTGATAAGCATAGTTCTAGTTTATGCACACAGGTATGTATATGTACATACACATAAATATATATTTATATATGTTACTATGGGTTGATTGTCCTGCTCAGTTCAGAAGTTTTAACTTCCAGTGCCTGAGAATGTGACCTAATTTGGAGATAGTGTCTTTGCAGAGGTAATGAAGTTAAAGTGAGGTTATTAGGGTGGGACCTTAGCCAGTAAGATTGGTGTCCTAGTAAAAAATAAGAACTCTTGACACAAGCATACAGAAAGAGAAGACAGGGTGAAGAGACTCAGAGATAAGATAGCCATCTGTGAGCCAAGGACAGTGTGGTGGCACTTACCCTTCTCTCCCAGATAAACAGCTTGCTGACACCTTCATGTTGTATTTACAGTGTTCGGAATTGTTTTAGCCATGTGGTTTTGCTGCTTAGTTACAGAGTACTAGTCAACAAGTCAGGATGTACTTGTCTAGCTACAACGCATGATTAATCTTTAGTATTTCTTAGTATCTTCTAAGTACTCTAACAAGTTAGTGTTCTAATACTACAAAGAAACTAAGGTTGGCTGTGATGGTGAAGTGGTTAGATTTGGAAAATAAAGTCAGGACCTTTGACTGTATTTTTCTCAAATAAATATCAGACTTCTTATTTAGAGTCTGTACGTTTGTACAGTTTGCAGTGGCACCAGAGTGATAAATAGGTGGGAGAAGCAGAATCAGAAGCAAAACAATCTATCTGCATGTAGTACCATCCCCCAAAATCATTGAAGTATATATATATTTGAATTAAATTTTCTGGAGATTAGAAACAGTTGAAATGACCATTTTCTTACTGCCTCAAAGTGCAGGTGCCATTGTCTTGTGCTCATTTTGTTGGCAGTGGGAGTGACACTTGAGCTCTATGCTTGCAGAAGTGGAGGGTGCCAGGGTCAGCTCTGTCGTCTCTGGCTTGGCTGGCAAGTCTGTGTTTACTACCCCTAACCCATGCCAGACACACTGGGCCACCAGCTTCTGACTCAGAGAACTGGAGTTAGAGATAGAGAAGATGGAAGATATGTGAGAATATTAGGCATTGTTATTGTCATGGAGGTAGGGAGAGGTTCATTTTTGGGTGAAAAAGTCCTACAGTTACTTTAATTCTGCAGACTATGACAGTGAAGTTTGTGGAACTGCCCTGGGGAATAATTTTAACAGTAATTTTTAAGTAAGAAAATAAAAGGAACTGTGTCATCCTCATGTTACTATTGGTTAACTTGTCTAGTATTACAGAAACTCAAAATATACTAAAATATGCCTATAATTCTACCACTCTTGGAGACTAAGGCAGGAAGATTGCAAATTCAATACTAGGCTGGACCTTTAGTGAGATCTTGTCTTAAAACAAAATAAAAAACAAACACACACAAAAAGGTAAGGATATAGCTCAATGGGAAGGCCCTGGGTTCACTCCCCCGTACCCAAACCAAAACCATACCAAACTGAACATTATTTAGAAGGCATAAAGACTTTTTACTAGTGTTTAATGTAAGACTAATATTTTTTGGTAATTGAAGCGTTTTGGAAATGTTGACCTAGTCATTGTTAAACTTTTAGTATTTTTTCCAAAGTAAATGTCATGTTTAAAAAATAGGTTATCTGTGGATGTTATTTTTTTAATTAAAGAATTTTGTGACAGTTTATTTCTGTGATAGGATTATTCTGTGTATCACCATGAGTGCCCTTAGTTTGTATGCTTTTGTGCTTTTATTATGACTATTTCCATTCTGAGCAATTTCAGTCCCTAGTTTCTAATTATAAAATGTCCCAGTCACTAAATACAGAGTATTTTTTATCTTGTTTTTATATTTTAAATTGTGAGGAATAATGTGCATATAAAAATGTAGCAAAAAAGAGCTGAATAAATTTTTTTTGTAGAGAATAAAACCAGGTAAAATAAAATAGAACAGAGTCAATCAAAACAAAATGATGAACATGGTACATGACTTTAAAACAAAATATAAAGAAATCAATAATGGCTACCATAATGCCTCTTGTTGTCTTCAAAAGAATTGGCCAGACCATCAGTCATAATAAAATCAAACAAAATAGTACAGAGTGAAACCAATAAAGACAAAACAATGGGAACAGTACAGGATTTCAAAACAAGATAATACTAAACCAACAGTGGGTACCATAATGCATCTTGTTATCTTCAAAGTAGTTTCCTATACCATGAGACATGATACAATCAAACAAAACAAAATAGAATAAAATCAGTCAAAACAAAGCAATGAAAGCAATACAGGGCTTCAAAACAAGCTAATAGGAAATCAATAATGGCTGCCATAGTATATTTTGTTATCTTTGAAATAGCTGTCCATGCCGTCAAATATAATAAAATTAGACAAACCAAAACAGAATAAAACCAAACAGAGTAATGAAAGCAATATGGGTCTCAAATCAGGATAATAGATTAACACTGGCCACTGCCTTCCCTTTTTAGACACTTCCTCCCCTTTCACTTTCACAGGATGTATTGTGTATTCTGGAGCCCACTAATTCCTTTGGTTTTTATACTAGGGAGACAACACATATTCACCCATGTGACTCTGAACCATTTCACCCATGAGCATGATCTCAAGTTGTATTCCTTTATCTACAAGAACCTCAAGGTTATCTTTCTTTATAGCTGAGTAGCTTTCCACTGTATAAAAGTGCCATGACTTTCTTAACCAGTCTGCAGCTGATGGGCAAGCTACCTCCACTTCTTTCTGGTTCCCTGTTACACAGCGCATTGTTCTTTCTCTGTTGTGGTTTGTGTTCCTGTGGCCCCATCCCAAGCCTCATGTAATCATAGACATGACCAAATCTAGCGTTTGTGATTGGTTTGTTGTCTGGCACTTGAATTGGTGCTGTAAGTATTTTATCTGCCCAGGGGTGGAGCCAGGATATGATATAATGGCAGGAAGAAGGTGTGTCTTGCTCTTTTGGTTTTTGCTTTTGCTGTTTGCAACAGCCACAAATGGCTGTACCGCTATACCACACTGCCTTGGAGCCAAGGAGTATGGACTGAAACCTCCAAGAACAGTACAAAATAAACCTTTTCTTCTTAATTTTGGGCATCAGGTCTTTTGTCTGAACAATGAGTAAGAAAGTAACTAAAACAGAATTTGGTACCAAGAGTGAGGTTGTTGCTGTGACTATATCTGACCATGTGGTTTACGAGCCTTTGAAAATGGCTCATGGGAGAGTTTGGAAAGGTTTAGAGCCGTCGCCTGAATGCAAAGAGCTGGAACAACTTAAGCTGTTCTGTAGAGGAGATTCTGGTCAGAGCTCAGGAGGCCAGGAGGTGGATAAAAAGCCTGCAGGTAAAGACCAGGCTTGGGTGGTTTCTGCTGGGAAGAAGGGTCATATTGGTTGTTAGACCCCACATGATGTGTGTTATGGCTTGGCAGAAAGTTTGTGTGCATTTTGCTTGTGTCCAGAGACTTTGCCTGAGACTGAGATTAAGGATGATGGACTGATTAATCTGGCAAAGGAAATTTCAAGGCAGTCGAATATCAAGTTTGTAGCATGGCT
>PVJX010044812.1:0-13023 GCA_004027295.1 Dolichotis patagonum | reverse complement strand
CTGTTTGAATGTCTACTTTACATGCTTTAACTTTGTAATTTGAACAACTATTTCCAAGAAGTCAGTATGTAATTAGTCAAGTAATAATTTCTTAGGTTTTATTGTTGTACTTTTCCTTTTTTCCTTGGAATACTGTATGGTTGCTATCCTTTATTCTGTTTTATTTTGTTTTGTTTTTTCCTCTTTAAATAAAATTATTTTAAAAAAAGAAAATAACAAAAGATTAGCAAATAACAATCAACAGGTGAAAGACAATGCAAAGAGAAATAATATATGAATAATTCATGTCAATGAAGAAGTAGGAGTCAACACAAATGACACAAATTTTTCAGAACTAATAGCAGAAAATTTCCCAAGCATGGAGAAAGAATCCAGATAATTGAGGCATATAGAACTTGAACTAGCTATAACCAAAATAAATCTACACCCAGACAAGTAAAAATCAAGGTCCCAGAAATTCAGAAACAAGAACAAAATATTAAAAGTTATTAGAGAAAAAAAACAGAACACCTGTAATGAAAGCCCATCAGAACCATGGCAGACTTCTCAACACAAACCCTCGAGTCAAAAAGAGCTTAGAGTGAAGTATTTCAAGTCCTGAAAGAAAACAACTTCCAACCCAGATTGATGTACCCTGCAAAGTTGTCTTTCAAAATTAATGGAGCAATAAGATAGTTCCATGACAAAGAAAAAATGAAGTAATTATGACCACCAAACCAACCCTAGAAAGAGTATTGAAAGACATACTAGATAGAGATAAAAGTGACCACAATTCCAGGAATAACCAACAGAAACCACCAGACAGGGCAAGCAATTAAACAGAGGGAAAAGTAGGGAACCAACAACAGAAAAATAACATGACAGAGAGTTTCCAAGATGGCGGACCGGTAGGTAGCAGGAGAGGGATCCTCTCTGAGAGAGATAGTTTAAATGCCAGAATACAACATCCTGGAGAGATCCAAACAGAGAGAGATGGACAAGAAGAAACTAAAGTTAAAAAAAAAACCACTCGAATATGAGGTCCTGGGGCTACCATTAGAGAAGCTAAGATCAGCAAGCACAGCGCCCTCCTCGAGCCGCCTGAATTCCTGCCCAGGACTGACCTGACAACCAAACCGGGATGATGCAACTGGCTTGAGCAGCTGGAGCATAGAGCTGAACAGCCCTGTGCGTGGCATGCCTGGACCCGGCCCTGCACGCGACCCACCCAGAGGCACCATGAATTCGCACCACAGCCGCACTGAAGTCAGAGGTCAGGGAGCCCAGCAGTTCTCAGAGACCAGCATCAACACACAGTGAGTGATGGGAATAAGACCCTCCCACAAGAAAGGGGCAACTGACTGGATGACATGTTGGATTTGGGCAAAACAGCCCTAACTCCATAAGGAAGTGGCTTCAGTTGGTTGCTCCCCTCGCCGAGTGGATTGGTGGAATCTGCTTGGACTGGGTCATGCCCCTGGCCAGGACCCAGTGGGTTGCTACAAATTAATTCCCTGAGCTCAGCACACACTGACACAGTGAAGGCCTGCAAAGGTTGACTGGCCCAGAGGGGAAGAGCCAGTGCACACTGCCCTTGCTTGAACTTCAATCTCTGATAGTGGACAGCAGAGGGCAGAAGCCCCTAGCCTGCGTGCTCTAGAGGAACTTTAACCAACAAGAAAAGGAGCTGGGAACTGCACTATACACTTGTATGGAAGGAACCAAAAACATGTCAAGAGGGAGAAATAAGAAAAAGCCCTCAGCCTCCAACCCTGAGAACATTGATCCAGGAGAGGTAAATAAAAAAAGATTGAGGGCAGCAAACATGCAACATCAAACACAGCACTAGCGGACATAAAGAGATATCTTCAGGACCTTGTAAGCAGGATCAAAACTGAAATATTAATTCAAATTAAACAAGAGATAAGTAGATTAATAAAAGAAAGGCTGGGCACCTCTCAAGAAGACACAGACGAAGAATGGAGGAACACAAAAGGAGAGAAACATTTAATAAAGAATATAAAAAAAACCCTAGAATTCATGAAGCAGATTCAAAAAGATTATCAGGCAACTAAAGACTCCATAGAAAGCTGGCAAAACTGCTTGAAAGAAACCAAAGATAGACTATCAAAAATTGAACACAGGCTTGCAATGTGTGATCATGAAAGGGAAGATCTCTTAAAAATAACAAGGGAGCAGGCAGTAACTATACAAAGACTAGAAGATGACAAAAGGATCTATAACTTAAGAATAAAGCATGTGAATGAAGAAGCAGGAGTCAAAACAAAGGAATTACAAAGGCTATTCACAGAACTTATTAAGGAAATTTCCCAAGCATAGAAAAAGGAAATGATATGCAGATGTATGAAGCATACAGAACTCCAGCCACCTACAACCAAAACAGAGCTACACCCAGACATATAATAATCAAGATCCCAGAAATTCAATATAAGAACAGAATATTAAAAGCCATCAGAGAAAAGAAACAGATCACCTATAAAGGAAAACCCATCAAAATCATGGTAGACTTTTTGATACAGACCATCAGGTCAAGAAGAGCTTAGAGTGAAGTCATTCAAGCCCTGAAGGAGAACAACCTCCAGCCCAGATTGATGTATCCTCCAAAACTCTCTATAGAAATTAATGGAGAAACAAGATGCTTCCATGACAAAGAGGAACTAGGAGAATTTGTGATCACCAATCCAACCCTACAAAAAATACTGAAGGACATTTTAGAGAGAGAGAACAAGAATATGAGCATTTCAGGAACAGTGGCAGAGAAGCCTCAGTCAATGGGGCAGACAGTGGAGTGGAAGAGAAAAATAGACAACCAATGGCAGAAAAACAGAATAGCAGAAATAAGGCAGAGAAGATTGGCTGTAATCTCTAGTATAGATGGCCTTGAAATATTAACAGAGAGAAACACAGGCAGAGTAGATCAGGAGATAGGGTCCACTGAAATTTTCTATATAGGGAGGCAGTGGGACCCAAAATAAGCAGTTCACCCTATGGGAGTGAAAGGGGAGGAATTGTCTAAAAAAGGGAGGCAGAGGATATTGTTAAATGTTTAACAAGAGTTAAAATTTACATTATTCTCATCACTCTGCTTAGATGGAGTACGTGCTGTTCCAGTTTGTCTACTTACACTAGACTTGAGGACATGGTCAGCTATCCCAAAAATAAGAGGACATATTATGGTAATCATCCCTAATTTCCTATCAACTTAATCTGAAGCCCTTTATAACTTATACTGTCTTATTATGACTGATCTTATTTGAATCTGGTTTGTTAGATTGCTACTTTATATTGACTGATTTTATTTAAATCTGTTGTGATGGATAGCATCAAGTCTAAGAGTATAGGCAACTACACTGAAGATGACAAGATTCACTAAGACACCCACTCTGGTATTAATATTACTTGGTTTTTAAGTCTTATAATGTCCTCAATGCTTTGTTTTTATTAATGTTGTTATATACTGCTGAGACATCATGGTAACCATTGTAGATCACCTTGTATTGCGGTTTTATATGACTTTTTGGCTTCATGCCTTTCTAGGAATTGCTTTGTTTTGTCTTGCTTTGTTTTGTTTTTCCCTCTAATACAGAAAGGATAGATATACATGTAGAGACTCATGCATGTGTAGAGCTTATAAACAGTTTACGAGGATCAACTATATAACACATGTTGAAATGAACAACTACTCTGAAGAAAAAGAGACACTACAGTACCCAGTGCTGATTCCATAATGTCATGATGTGAAATCCAGAAAAACTATCACTCTTTGTTCAAAGTGATTTTTGCTTGTTTTTGGTTTTTTTTTTGTTTTTTTTTGTTTGTTTAAGTTTAACACACATGGACAGCTGTTTTGAGGAGAATGAGAGACACTATGACAGCCATTCTTGGCTTCCCTACTGTCTGTTCTTAAAGACCTGAAACGCCCTCCTAGTCCTACTCAGATCAATTCCATACTATGTTGTTTCATGTGAATTCCCTGTATGTGACAATATGGACAACTATTTGGAAGAAAACAAGAGTCAATATGATAGATAGAGTGAATATCTCCGATTGTCTATTTTTGAAATTTATGTCTCTTACATTGCTTTTTTGTGATCCACTTTGTTCTTTTTTGTTGTGTTTAATTTTACCCCTTTGATATAGTTGCATGTATATTTGAGTGGGTAAGATGGATGACCATATTGCTGTTTTTGTCAGATCGTGGAGCAGAACTGTTAACAGTCTCACTGTTTGAATGTCTACTTTACATGTTTAAACTTTGTAATTTGAACAACTATTTCCAAGAAGTCAGTATGTAATTTGTCAAGTAATAATTTCTTAGGATTTTTTGTTGTTCTTTTCCTTTTTTCATTGGAATTCTGTATTGTTGCTATCCTTTATTCTGTTTTGTGTTTTTTCTCTTTAAATAAAATTTTAAAAAGAAAAATAACATGACAAAGATAAGCCAATATACATATCAGTCATAACCATTAAATGTAAATATCCTCAGTTCACCAATCAGAAGAAACAAACTTGCAGAATGGATCAAAAAACAAGATCCAATGATATGCTTTATGCAAAAAATACATTTAACTCAAAAAGAAACTCATAGACTGAAGGTCAAAGGATGGAAAACAGTACTCCATGCAACAGGAACATAGAAAAAATCAAGAGTAGTTATTCTGTTTACAGACAACATGAACTTTAAACTAAGAATGATCAAAAGTGATAAAGAAGGTCACTATATACTTGCCAAAGGAAAAGTTCAAGAGAGAGAGATAACAAAAAATATATATATGCACCAAATACAGAAGCACCCAATGATATAAGACAACTATTACTAAACATGAAAAGTCAAATAAGCAATAACACAGTTGTAATGAGTGACATTAATACTCCATTGTCACAAAGAGATAGACCAACTAGACAAAAAATTGACAAAGAAATAACAGAACTGAACCATATCTGTGAACAAATGGACTTAGAAATTTACAGTGTTCCACCCAACAACATCAGAATATACATTCTTTTCAGCTACATATGAGACATTTTCTAAAACAGACCATATACTGGCCCATAGAACACATGTATGTAAATGCAAAGAAATTGAATCTCCCTAGTGAACATAGATGCAAAAATACTCAATAAAATACTAGAAAATAGAATGTAGTAAATCATCAAGAAGATTATACATGACCAACTAGGATTCATCCCATGAATTCAGGGATGAGTCAACATATGCAAATCAATAAACACAATACACTGCATTGACAGAACCAAAGGCAAAAATCACATGATCATCTCAATAAATGCAGAAAAAGCTTCTTAGAAAGTCCAACACTCATTCATATAAAAAAAAAACCTGATAGAAAATCAGAATAATCTTTATCTCAAGATGATAAAAGCCATCTGTGACAAACCAACAGTCAACACCATATTAAAGGGACAAAAACTCAAATATTGCACTCTAAGTTCAGAAACAAGACAAGGATGTCTATTATCACCAAGCCTATTCAATATAGTTCTGGAAACATTAGAGCAGTTACACCAGAGAAAGACATAAAATGAATAAAGATAAGAAAGGAAGAAGTTAAATTATTATTAATCACAGATGACATGATGCTCTACATAGAAGACTCCAAAATCTCTACCAAAATAAGCAAATTTAGTAATGTAGCTCAATACAAAGTCAACACTCAAAAATCAATAGCAAGGTAAATAGGTTCACTCCAGAGCCCTAAGGAACCATCTTAGTTGGAGTTGGCCACTCCATGGGACTCTGAGGAAAAGCTCACACCAGACCATACAACCATGGACAAGGCATACCTCCAACAAGACCTGCCATGAGGAGCACAAGAAAAGCACCCCAACTCCTCAGTCAACTTTGCTGAGTTCTCCAAGAAGTGTTTGGAGAGATGGAATATCATGTCTGCCAAGGCAAAGACAAGTTTGATGATATGGCAAAGAATGATAAATCTTGCTACGACAGGGAAATGAAAACTTATGGTCCTCCCAAAGGTGGTGATGAGAGGAAAGAAGAAAGATCCTAATACTCCCAAAAGACCACCATCTTCCTTCCTGTTTTGCTCTGAACAGCACCCAAAGATCAGAAGTCCAGGTCTGTCCATTGGAGATACTGCAAAAAAATAAATGGGTGAAATATGGTCTGAGCAGTCAGCAAAAGATAAAAACCATATGAACAAAAAGTAGCTAAACTAAAGAAGAAACATGAAAAGGATATTGCTGCATACCAGGCAAAGGGCAAAAGTGAAGGAGGAAAGAATGGTCACGGTAGGCCAATAGGCTCAAAGAAGAAGAATGAACCAGAAGATGAGGAGGATGAGGAGAAAGAGGAAGATGAGAAGGAAGAAGATGAAGGTGAAGAATAAGTGACTGTCCTTTAATGGCATGTGAAGTATATGTGTGCTCAGGCAAGTGTTTTGCTAAGAATGTGAATTCAAGTGCAGCTCAATATTAGCTTCAGTATAAAAACTGTACAGATTTTTGTACAGCTGATAAAATTCTTTGTAGAAAGGTACTTTTTTTAAAAATTCAGGTTATTACTTTTTGGTTATTACTATAGTTAGATTTTATTACAGGTTATTACTAGTTAGATTTCAAAGTTTTTGATGTTTAATGGTCTTAACTATTTAATGATTTTTTTTCATGTGTATGGTAGCACAGCAAATGTGCATGATGTTGCATTTTGGTTTTTTTAGAAAAAATTGTAATAAAAAATCAATAGCATTCCTGTATACACAACAAACTCACTGAGAGAGAAATTAGAGAAACAGTACCCTCCACAGTAGCATTCAAAAAAATGAAATGCTTAGGAATCAATCTAACAAAAGAAGCAAAAGATCTATTCATTGAAAATTAAAATACTCTGAAAAAGGAGATTGAAGAGGATATCAGAAAATGGAAAGACATTCGTTGTTCATAGATAGGATGAACCAACATTGTGAAAATGGCCATATTTCCAAAACTGTTACACATATTTAATGCAATCACAAGCAAAATACCATTAGCATACCTCACAGATTAGAGAAAACATCCCTAAAATTCACTTGGAAACAGAAGCGACTTAGAATAGCAAAGGCAATCCTTGGTAACAAAGGCAGGCAGGAGGCATCACAACCTATGACTTGAAATTATAATACAAAGATACTCTAATAAAATAGGCATGGTTCTGGCAAAACAACACACCTGAGGATCAGTGGAACACACTACAAGATGCAGACCCAACTACAAACACTCAGCCACCTTACTGTGACAAAGGGTCACTTTGTCACTGAAAGAAAGATAGCTTCTTTAATAAGTGGTGCTGGAAAAATTGGCTTTAGATATGATGAATACTAAAAGTAGACCCATGTCTATCAACATGCACTAAACTAAAGTCAAAATGAATCAGAGATTTAAGTATTAAGACAGAAATACTAAATCTGCTGGAAGACAAGGTAGGTAGAGATCTACTGGAAGACAAGGTAGAGTTCATGAATGAAACACAAACTGCATGGGAAGAGCTTCAATGAATCAACAAGTGGGATCTCATCTTATTAAAATTTTTTACTCATCAAAAGAAATCACCAATGGAGTGAAAAGACAATCCATAGAATAGGAAAAGAAACTTTAGCCAACTGTCTCTTAGACAAAGGGCTTTTATCCAGAACATGTAAAGAATTGAAAACATCAAACCCCCAAATTCAAAGACTCAATCCAGAAATTGGCATCTGAGATCATATGAAGAATCACAAATAGTGAATAAATATATGAAAAATGTTCAACATCACTGGTAATTCAAGAGATGCAAATTAAAACAACACTGAGATTCCATCTAACCCCAGAAAGAATGGCCATCATCAAAAGATCAACAAATAACAAATGCTGACCTGGCTGTAAGGAACACTTCCTTCTCTACTGTTGGTGGGAGTAGAGACTGGTGGTTAAGTTCATTACTCCCACTACAATACTTTTTCTCAGGTCACAAAAGCAGGAAGGTAGAACATGTTCAACAGCATTGTTTATCTGCATTAGAGCTATGAGAGTCTCACACATCTTAAAAACTGATAATGGCTTTTCTTATGTAAATAGAGACTTATCTTTCTTTTTTCAGTTTGTCATATTAAGCACATGAATTCCTTATAATCATCAAGGGCAGGCAATTATAGAGAGAGCACACCTATCATTTTAGAACTCAATTAAATAGGGGGAGTACAGTTGCTTCCACAAGCACAATTAGACCTTGTTACTATGACTTTAAATTCTTTGATTGCACAAAAAGAAAGTAAATGCTCCTGCTGAACTTGCCTGGCAGCCAGCTTCTGTTTCCAGCTCTCCTCACACTCAAGGGTTATGCATTAGTAACTAGACAAGTAGCTGGAAAGGCCCCTTGTACTAATAACATGGGGACGAGGTTATACTTGTGTTGATGGATCAGCAGTGTGGCTGCCATCCAGAAATATGCAGCCGTGGAGAGAGGGAAACAATGAGACCTTGGTGGTACCAAAATATTTTCATTGCTGGGATGGCTGCCATAGTCTGCACTGTAAGTATAACCCCTGTAACAGGACAGGAGTATTGGGCATATATGCCTAATCCACCCCTGTTTTTTGAATAGAAGATCAAATTGAAAGTCTGCAACTAGAACAAAGCCTTAAGTGCCACTATAGTATCATCCAATTTTTCATAATTCCCTACCTTATAATTAGTCTGTTCACCACTGGGAACTTTGTTTGTTTGTTTGTTTGTTTTTCTACCAGGTATCAAACTCATGACCTCATGCTTATCCCCGGCCCCAAAATACATTTTTGTTTTTTGGTACCAGGAATTGAACTCACAACCTTCCATTTGCCAAGCAGGCACTAACACTGATGAGCTAAACCCCCAACCCCTTGGTAACATATTTTAAAAACACACACATATTCAGGAAGCAATGCATCAAAATATAACTCTGGGCCTAAATGCTTTACAAACAGAAATATTATCTATGGCTCATCAAATTCAAAATTTTGATGAACAAACACAGGATTAGGATAAAATTGTTGATGCACTCAGCCAGCTGAATCATTTTAAGTATCTCAAGGCTCATTTCTGGCTTTATGTTGCTGTACTCATAGTGATTTGCTTATGTCTTCTGGTTTTATTCTTAGTCTGCTACAAAGGAGCTCAAACCCACTGGTGTTTAGAGGCTCTGAAGCCACAGCTCACTGATTCAACTTGTACAATCAAATAAACAGAAAAGGGGAAATGTTAGGGATCACAAATTACAAATTGAGTCTAGAGGCTGTCCAAGGTCATCCTTGTCCTGCCCCATAAGCCAGGTTGGAATGTGGAAACTCCCTGCTTTTTCCCAGCCACAGTTGAAGTCCTATAGCTGACCATGCTGTGGCCCTCATAGGACAGGAAAAGACCTGTTGAGGACAATAAGGATCTTTAAAACAATATAGTAGACGTATTAAAAGTTTCACTTGGGGAAAAAACAGATTCCTCATTGAACCTTGTCAAATCCTTTCAAGAATGCTTTGTGCATTTTACTAGCCCAAGGCAGTCGCACCCTATTCAAGGAAAAGCATACTACCCACTCCGAAAATGTGTGTACGTGCTCACTAAATAGTGGACCAGTCTTTGATCATCCTGAGTCACTGACCTTCCAACCCCCCCTGGTATGCATTATTAAATTTGTTTCAGTTTCTTTATCCTTTACTGTACCCTTTATTCAGGCAGTTGAGAATCTTGGCAAGGTCCCTGGCACACTCCAGTTAAAGCAATGTAGTAACAGTAATAAAAGTTTCATGTGGGGATAAAACAGTTTCCTTATTGACCCTTGCCTCATGCTTGTAAGAAAACTTTGTTCTTTTTATTAGAATGCTTACTGTCATAGTGACAGAAACTAATAAAGGCTGTCAAGACTATGGTGAAAGGAGAACTCTCATACACTGGGGAGTGAATGTAAACTAATACAGACATTATGTAAAACAGTATGGAGCACTGTCAAAAATGAAAAACAACTACTAAAAAATGATCACATAATCCCACTACATATAGATAGATAGATAGATAGATAGATAGATAGATATAGATAGATAGATAGATAGATAGATAGATAGATCTAATATAGATACAGATATATTCAAAGGGGGTAAAGTCAGTATGTTAATGAGACATCTGCACTCTGTCTCAGTTGCAGCATTATTCACAATGGCCAAGATATGGAATTGACTACTTAAATGTGGAAGCTAAAATTAATCTCGAAGACGCAGAAAACAGAATATGGTTACCAGAGCCAGGAAAAGTTATGGGTGGGAGGGAAGAATGGAGAGAGGATGGTTAATTGACACAGGGGTGCAGTTGGATAATACAAGTAATTTCTAATGTTCTATAGCACAATTATGATTAAAAATTAACTGTGTATTTCAACATAGCTAATGGAGGGGTTAGAGGGGTAACTCAGTGTGTGTTTGACATGCTCAAAGTCCTGGATTCAATTCCCAGTGACAAAAAAAGAAAATTAGTAGCAAGGATTTTGAATTCTTTGTGTTCTCAGCACAAAAAAATGAACAAGAAAGAAAAGAAAGAAAGAAAAAGAAGAAAGAAAGAAAGAAAGAAAGAAAGAAAGAAGAAAGAAAGAAAGAAAGAAAGAAAGAAAGAAAGAAAGAAAGAAAGAAAGAGAGAGAGAGAGAAAGAAAGAAAGAAAGAGAGAGAGAAAGAAAGAATCTGGCATGGGCCACAGGAATGACAGCCAGACATCAACCCCTTCCTGTTAGTCTGAACCTTTCACAGGCCACAGGGAGGAAAACAAGAAGTCAGTCGCTTCCTGTGAGTTGATGCCATGTGCAGGCTTTGGGGAGGACAACCATGTGCCAGCCCCTCCCATTACATGGGCTGGGAGACAAGAACAGTCAAGGCTTCCCCCACCAAGAGCGACTGGCTGATCTGGAGAAACACAGGCTGAGATGATAACCTTTGAAATAAAATACAGTTTAATTCTTGTAGCGTTTAGGGTTTCATTGACTTTGCAGGCCTAAAGCTGATCATCTATTTAGAAGATAACAATATACAGTATAGCATCTATGGGGATCTCCTTCTGAAGGCAGTAGCCTTCTGAAGGTTAATTCCTTATTACCTAGCTTTAAAATCCTGTATTTTTCTCATTGTTTTGTTTTGTTTGGTTTTATTCTGTTTTGTCTTGTTTGATTTTATGATATCTGCTGGCATGGGCAGCTATTTCAAAGGTAACAAGATATATTACGGTAGCTATTTTGGATTTACTATTATCTTGATTTGAAGCCCCATATTGCATTCATTGTTTTGTTTTTATTGGTTCTATTGTGTACTGTTTTGTTTGATTTTTCCATGTCTGATGGTATGGGCAGCTATTTTGAAGATAACAAGAGGCATTATAGTAGCCATTGTTGATTTCCTATTATCTTGTTTTGAAGTCTTGTATCACTCACACTGTTTTGTTTTGATTGGCTTTATTCTGTTTTATTTTTATTTGTTTTATTCTCTTTAAAAATTATAAAAAACAAGAAAATTTTGTGCTAATACTGTTAGGACAAGATATCATGCCTATATCTTGTACTCTGAACAACAACTACAAAGACAATACACAACGTATCAACTATTGTAACTGTCCAACTAACCTATTTTCAAACTCAGTTTCATTATTATGCTTATCTTTTTTCTTTCTTTAAAATTAAAAAAAGAAATAATACATGTTTGACATGCTAAGGTGATAGCTACACCAATTACACTGATCTGATCAACATATATCATTTACATTTATTGAAAAATTATATTACTTTTATTGACAGATGCAATTAGGATTGCATGCATTTATATAGTACAATGTGATGTCCTATCTGTATAAAATTGTGGGTGATTAAATCAAGGTATGTATATGTGTTTAACTACTAAAGTCAAAAAATTTAAAAAACAGACATGGTGCCACACATGTGTAATCCCAGTTACTTGAGAGGCTGAAACAGGAGGTTTAAAATTTCTAGGTCAGCCTGGGCAACTTAGCAAGACCTTGTCTCAAAATATTTTTAAAAAGACAATGTTAAGGGCTGGGCTATTGCACTTACCATGTGTGAGATGATGGGCTTATTACCCAGTATCAAATAAATTAAACCAAAAATTTTATAAAATACAATATTTTATGGGAATTAAATCCCTGAGCTACATCCCCAGCCCATTTTTTTTTTTAATTTTGAGACAGGATCTTGCTAAATTTCTTATCCAGTCTTCCCAGTAGGTGGGATCACAGGCACTACCACACTACATTTATAAGTGTATTTTAAAGCCAGATGTGGTGCTGCACAAGAGTAGTTCCAGCATTGTGGAAGGCTGAGACAACAAAATAGATCACAAGTAGGAGCCCAGCCTAGGCAGTTTAGTAACTTAACAAAACCCTGCCACAAAGATCCTGGGTTCAATCCTCAATCCCCAGTTAAGGAGGCCACACTGAGCAACTGACCATTTAGGTTAGCATCAGTACACTCTACCACACAGTGACAGTGATGCATTCCCAGCATTGAGCTAGGTGGGCCATATATTCTAATTACCTTGATTTAATCACCCACAATTTTATACAGATAGGACATCACATTGTACTATATAAATGCATAAGATTAGGATCTGTCAATAAAAGTAATATGATTTGAGCTTTTTAACAGTTGAAATGTAAAAGATGATGTACTTAGAACGCCCTGGAATAAAATGTTAAGGGAAGCCTGGCCTGCCCTTCCCACATCCAGATGGACACAAGGTCACCACTACCTGAGGCTGAGCCCCACACCTCAGAGAATCCAGGCTTGTGCCTCCAGGCACATGGATAGACAGATCATCCACTCTTGCTGTTTCCAGCCTGCTCCCCTCCTCTCCCTCTTCCTCTCCCTCTCCCTCTCTCTCTCCCTCTCCCTCTGCCTCTCCCTCTCTCTCCCTCTCCCTCTCCCTCTCCCTCTCCTTCTCCCTTTCCCTCTCCCTCTCCCTCTCCCTCCCCCTGCTCCTCCTCTTCCTCCTTCCTCTCTCTCTCTCTCTCTCTCT
>PVJX010044811.1:0-13017 GCA_004027295.1 Dolichotis patagonum | reverse complement strand
GAAAGCAGAGCTCCAGTATTCTTTGAAAGGACGTGGTGCCCCAAAAGACTTGCTACCACCTGCGAAGCACCACCTGCTAACTAGAGGGGTCAAGGGCATTTGTGCTTATGTCATAGATCATTGATAAAAGATACAAGCTAGGTGTGGTGTTTCACACCTATAATCCCAGCACTCTGGGAGGATGAGACAAGAGGATCGCAGGTTCAAGGCCAGCCTGAACGACTTAGCAGGACCCTGCATCAAAATTTAAAAATAAATAAAAATAAAAATAAAAATGGCCTGGAAAGGTAGGTCAGTGCAAAGGCCTTGTGTTCAATCCCTAGTATTGGGGGGGGGGTATACTCTCTCAGTTCTGTACAAAAAGCAAAGGAAAAAATAGGATATATATCAAAAGATCACACAGAAGTCTTATGCATAGTTTTTTGTTTTTAGAACTCTCTACTATCTAAATTTTTACAGTAAGCCCTTGTAGATAACTTTCATCTATCTTTCTTTCTTTCTTTCTTTCTTTCTTTCTTTCTTTCTTACTTTCCTTTTGACAAATTCTCACTATGTAGTCTAGACTTGCCCTGATCTCACTATGTAGCCCAAGTTGGCTTAGACTTCATGGTGATCCTCCTACTTTAGCCTCCTGAGTATTAGAATTACAGGCAAGCGCTGCCATGTCTGGCGGTAACTTTTTTTTAACTGAAAAAGAGGTCTTCAAGTTAACTAACTGTCTCTCATCCACCTTCCTTGTTGATATCTTTGCTGACTCAGGGCAACAACTGCAGGTGACACAAGATACCCCTAAAGTTGCATGCTTACAAATTTCTTCTTCTCTTTCATTTTGTTGTGGTAAGATACACACAAGATTTTACTGTTTTGACCATGTTGAGTGTATGGTGCAGTGGCTTTAAGTATATTTATGTTGATATACAACTTCCACCACCATGCATGCCCAGAACATTTTCATCTTCCTAAGCTGAAGCTCTGCACCTGTTAAATAATTCTTTTCTTTCTTTTTCTCTTTTCTTCACTTTCTTTTGTTTTATTTATTAATTTTCTGATGGGGTTACATTTAATAGAGCATTATTCATAAGAGAGATAAATTCAAAAGCATTGGATTTAAACAGAATTTTGCAGAATGTTTGACCCCTAATTGTCAGCTATGTGACTTTCAGCAAATCAGTCATAAAAATTAGCTTTTTAACCTTAAAATAAGGATAAGAAACAGATGAATGGAGAAAGATTGTGTGGTATTTATGCATGGTGGAGTACTACTCTGCCATAATGAAGGATAAGCTTAAGTCATATGTAGGAAAATGAATGCACCTTGAGACCAGAATGTTAAGTGAAATAAATCAGACACACAAGTTTAAAGATAGCATGGTTTATCTTATGTGAGAAACCCAAAGTATAAATAAAAAAACAAAAGAAATAATAGATAATAGGAAGCAGGGGTAGATCTTTGCAAATGGGGATGCTATCTAGAGATGGAAAGAAGAGGAAGGAAAGGAAATAAAAAATAGGATTGAGATGTGTTGTGTACATGGACCAACTCCTTACAAGGAATGTGATCTTTATATAATGCAAACACGGACTCATTAAACTGAAAGAAACAAAACGGGGATGAACACTTACCTCAAATGTGTCATAAGACTGCTCTGATTTTTTGTAATGATGAACTAGGTGATAACTTCTTTATGAAATATTGGAATTTTGAGTTAAAACCGTGCAAGAGCTGTCATACTAGCACGATTGCTATTTATATTCAGAAGGGATCCAAACAATGGTTACCAAAACCTGGAAATCCTGGGCAGCTGACATTATAGTAGACAGTCATTCCTCCCTAGAGAATGCAACTGTCACCTTTTATTTAAATAGTGCTTCTTATTTTCACAGTTCTTTTGAAGCATCTCAATTAGCTCTTCAACACAGTAAGTCAAGTTGGTATCATTTGTTCCATTTGACAGATGAAGAAAATGAAAGTATTAAAATCTCATGTTCTAAAGCCTGGACTCTGGAGACAGGTGACCTCTGTTCAGACCCCAGCTCTGCCTCTTGTGGCTGAGGGCAAGTTATTTAATTTCCCTGTGCTTCAGCTTCTTCATCTGTTACCAAAAAAATGACGATAGCAATACTCACCTTCTAGTATTGACAGATGGATTTTAAAAAGTTAATCCTTGAAAAGTGTTGAGAACTGTGCCAAGCACATAGTCAGTTCTATGTAAATTTTGTTAAATAATAATAAGCAATAATAAAAAGAGGAGTCAGGTGTGGTGCTGCATGCCTATAATCCCAGCACTCTGGAACCTGAGGCAGGAGGATTGCCACAAGTTTGAAGCCAACCTGGGCTACATAGTGAGTTCAGTGGCAGTGTGAATTATACAGAGAGACCTTGTCTCAGAAAAAACAAAACAAAATAAGAAGGAGAAGGAGAAGAAAGTACGAGAAGAAGGAGAAGGAGGAGAAGGAGAAGGAAGAGGAGGAGGAGGAGGAGAAGGAGAAGGAGAAGACGAAGACGAAGACGAAGACGAAGACGAAGAAGAAGAAGAAGAAGAAGAAGAAGAAGAAGAAGAAGAAGGAGAAATTATTAATAATAAGGCCAGGGATATAACTCAGCAACATAAGCACCTGCCTGGCAAACCCAAGGTCCTGGATTCGATTCCTGATACCAAAAATAATAATGATAATAAAAAAAGAAATGAAGATATTCTTGAATTTCTTGCTGTCTTAAATACCTCCTCAATGCCACACTGCCAGCATCAACCTTCTAGTGAAACCAATAAGATATCATGTCGGGTCACCATTTCTAGAAACTGTCACCCAAATTTATTTAGATACAGTGCTATTAACTTTTTTATAATTAGACACGATGACTCATCTGCCATGATGGTATTTTTAAACTTTAATGAATCCTGTTTTAGAAAAAAATGATAATATATTTTCTTAAGATAATATAGAAATCCTATCTTTAATATCAATAATTTGAAATATATTTAAAACTGAAAATGGTACTCAGATGTTTGCTTTTCTGTAGATGTGTTTGATAAACCGAAAGGACCAGAATTAAAGTCTGTACCAACTTGCATCCATATCTCCTGTGGCATCGTGGAGGTTTCTTACAGCTTCCTGTGTTTCTTAGATCAGGCGTGATCACTAGGTCAAGGGCAAGCTTAGGGCAAGCTGGAGGGTCCCAAACAATTCTCATCCAAGAAGTGACAAGAGTTGGTGAGTAAACACCTTAACCTGTTTGTCCTTGATGGCCGTAGTCTTGAAGTGCTCACAAGTGTCTCAAGGGGTCCCCAGCACAAATGTGCCCAGTCACTTACGGTGGTCTGTTTTATTGGCCTCCACTCCTTCCCTGTCTCAGTCCCTACTCCTTTCCTGTGCTCCTCAGGGTCCCCTCTGTTACTGGACCTAAATCCTCACTCTGAGTCAGTTTGGAGGTGAATGCTATTTATGAAAGCAATT
Organism: Dolichotis patagonum; assembly: GCA_004027295.1. Taxonomy (NCBI): domain Eukaryota; kingdom Metazoa; phylum Chordata; class Mammalia; order Rodentia; family Caviidae; genus Dolichotis; species Dolichotis patagonum. The sequence goes on along the minus strand of PVJX010044811.1, from coordinate 9,561 downwards.
TATGACCCAGAATCTATTATACTTTCTGGCCTCAAGCATAGGTAGCTTTCTGTCTTTGTGTTTTTTTCTCCCTTTCTCTGTGTGTCTTCTGTGCTACACAGTGGAGTCATTGCAGACTGTATCTAAGCACAATTTGCAAATGGAATCTATAAATGTTCTTCAAACTTTTTGGCTCATAAATTGCTGGAAAAGCCTAACAAGATATAAATATATGTTCATCCCTCCATAAGGTTTTGAGGAATGGTCCATGAACAACTTGTGTCAGGATGCCTGCACACCCAGTGAAACTGAACTGGGTTATTGCTTCCCTTTGTCATGTGCAAACATGCCCACTGGCTTGGAGAGTACTTCATCCTATTTATACCTCTTCCAATAGCCTTCCTGATGGGATTAGCATCGAACTTTGGAATTAGATCATCTGGCTCCAACTCACTGTTGGCCCAACTCAATAATTGCCCAACTCTGTATGTAAAAGCATCATAAAATGTCCAACAATTGATTGTATATCTCCATTTTATCTCTAAGCCTCTACATTCCTCATATCCTAGAATTACGACTTTCACTTCTGGAACCTTTCCAGTATCAGTGTTCCTTTCTCTAGCTTCATTCTAGTCTGTGGCTTCTAATCCTTCCCTGACATCATTTTTCACCTAGCCAAACTGAAAAGTTGTACATTGGAGACTGAAACCACTAATGTCTCACTCAGATGGTCTTTTTCAGCCTGATGTCTCTAAACATATATATTAAAAAGCCCAGATTCCACTCTTGTCGACTCTAGATCTCAGGTCACAGGGAACTGGCAGTGTTGTTCCCCACCCCCAACACACACAAGCATGAAAAAGGTAAGAGAGTCTACATAAAAGACTCAAGGAAGAGCAGAAATTTTATGCCTGCCTAGGAACATACTACTTTCACCATGCCTGGAGCAGTTGAAAGGAAGACCTTCTGATAATGTCCTGGGTTCACTTCTTTAGTTTCAATACCAGAAAGCTCATGTTGTTTGGTCAATCACAGGGCCATCTTGATAGGAAGCTATGTGGCCTAGTGATAGGCTTCAGGAACAGCCTGCATGGGCTCAAACTGTGTCTCCAATGCTTAGCACTGATGACCTTACAAAAGTGACTTAGCCTCAATTGCCTCCTCTGGAAAAGAGTAATAGTTCTAACACCTGCCACAGAGGATTGTGGGGAGGATGAAAAGTGATACTTTAAACAAAGCTTACAGCAGAGTTACCCTGTCCATAGTAAATGTCCCATACTTTTTAACCATTGTGGTGGTGGTTACTATTGTTAATAGAATCAAGTTAATTGTCACCTAGATACAGAGTGATTTTATTCTTCTGTAATGTATGCAAGAAAGAAATTCCCGCAGGGCAGTTACAAAGTGAGACTTTGAAGAAAGTATGTACAAGTCAGGAGGGCCTGCATCCTGGCCCCACAAATGTCTCCTCTACTTGCTGGAAGAAGAAAGCAATCCTTTATAGAGAAATCAGGCCTTCTTTCCTGCTTGGAAGGTAGCACTTTCCATAGAGGAAGGTGGTCACACTGACTCTATTCCTTACTTCAGAGTAAATCACCAGTATCTTCTCCCCAGGCCAAGTTGCTTTCAGGAAGACAGTGAGTGGGATTCTGTAGGGAGAGGCTATGATGAAGAGGAAGTTGCAGCTCCCAAATTGGCCATTTGAGGATTTTACTCAGGGGAGGTACTGCCCAGATACATGATCTACTTAATAATCGTTCTGAAGAAAATGAGAAAAATAAAATGTATGATCACACTCCATAACATGATCTACTTCCTGGGCCTACTTTGTTTTTGAGGGCAGCAAGGGTGGGCATTTATTGAAGGCAAAAAGGAAGTACTCTCTATAGGAGGTGTGCAGGCCTGGGTAAAGGCTCACAGTGGCCCCCAAGGATGAAATGAAAGGGGCTTTTAGGATCCAAAATACCTGGATTGGCCTTCACCTCATGCAAATATGGCACTGGGACAATTGAGCCTGTCTTAGTTACTTTTCTCTCGTTGCTAGGACAAAATGTCTGACACCCAAAATTAAAGAAGAAAAGGTTTATTTATCTCACAGTTTGTGGAAGTTTCAGCCTATAATCAGCTGGCTCCGAGATGGAGTGCTGTGGCTGAGGGACAACTATTCATGTCAGCTGCAAGCAACAAGAGTGAAAGGGTGAAAAGGGAAAAGCATGGAGAGAAGACTCTGTCCCTTATATTGTATGTAGGACACACCACTTGGGTGTGGCACTCACATTCATAATCCCAGTGGTTAGGCCATGAGTCATTCACAAATTCTAGAAGCCAGACTCCATGACTGTATGAGGCTTTGGGAGGGGGCATCCAGATACCGACCATAATAGGGCCTATGCAAAACTTGCTTGGTTTCAACCAAATGTAAATTTTCCTACCAAAAAACTTGCTTGGCCTTTCACCAGATATAAATGAAGGATTAGAAACAATGCCTTTTGATTGATCACCTCCATATGTAGGTGAAGGATTGAGAATAGCAGCTTCTGATCAGTCCTGCCAACAGCAGCAGATTCAAGTGAAGGATTTCAATTATCACTTTCTGATTGATCCCTTGCACAGTCTTCAGGAGCCATAGACCTGGAGTCATTTGGGGCTTAGTGTTGTGTGCTTGTCTTCTCTTTAGGAAACATCTCACTAAACCTGTTAACTATAGGTCTTTATGACCTTTTACATATTTCATCCAGTTATTTGTCCAGTTTGCCCCAGTCCTGATCTCCCACCTCAGCATCTATGTCCTGGCACTAATCCCCCGAGGACACTGATTAATGACTGTATAGTATTTTATTGCATGTTTTCAAATTCTATGCAGATGACATCAGTTTAAACCTTGCTTCCTCCTGAGACAGGAAGTCTCTGCTGCAGACCCCTAGAAAGCCCCTGGAAACCTTAACTATGTTTTCTGGAAAGTTTTCTCTGGGATATTGGACTCCAAAGTGTGAAGAAGTGTGATCTGATAAGTAAAGGAAGAGAAGTTTCAGAACTTCTATTTATATTGCTTCTTATCTAAATATAAGGATAATTAAACATTAATAATGAAATAAACATGTATAAATAAAATACGGTCCTATTTGAGACTCACGTCCCCAACTGATCTGTGTCAGAGGGTTCCCTGTCATGTGCAGTTCAGGCAGCAGGAGCACAGGCTCCTCCTGCTAAAGGGTTGACATCCACAGCACCCTATTCTTCCAGCTCTTCCAGTTCTTGGCCAGGCTTTGCAGAGTGATGTGTGTTTGTGCATAATCCAGATTCAATTAAGTTAACCACCTTAAGTGCACAAGTGGATTGAAAATATTCCTGCTGAAACAAAACAAATCCTCAGATTGGAGATGATATTACAATTAGAAGCCCAAGAGAACAGGAGGAATAGAGCAGAGAAAACACACCCTTTGTTCCTACTATAGGTATCAATCAGGTGTGACACTTGGTTGCATGACAATTATAATTTTAATCACATTTTTCTTATGAGAAAGGGTTAACTTTTAATAAAATGGGATAAAATATGTAACATTACTTTGAATTTTTATTTTGCCATTATTAGTTCATTTAAAAAATTCTGTGTTTTAGAATACCCACTCACATTAAACAATTACTATTTCCTAAATTTTGTTCTATTTGTATTGTTTTGTTGAACTTTTGAAATCAAGGTGCAAGCATTTTGACCTCTCACCCCTAAGTATTTTGGTGTATATTTCTTAACAACAAGGATATTCTTCTATACAACCCTAATGTCATTATTACATTGAATTAAATTAACAATAATTCCTTAATATCATCTAATATGTAACACATAATTTTTCTTGCTCTCCCAAAAATGTCTTTTACAACTTCTTTTTAAAAATTGAAGATCAACTCAGGGCTTTTGCATTACGTTTCTTGTAACTGTTTAATTGCCTTCAAGGTAAAATAATAACTCCTCTAAATTTTCTTTTAAAAATGATAATATTTTTCATGAGCTCAAGTCAGTTATCTCACAGCATATGGCAGAATCTGGGTTTGTCTCATTGCTTCCTCATGTTTAGATTCAGGCTGACTGTTTACCTTCAGACCATGTGTGTTCTTCCCATTATAGTTTGTCCCATTATTGATGTTAGTAAGTTTGATCAGGGTCAGACTATAAATTCCATGGCCCTTGGCATTTTTACCTTCACAGGACCCTGACAAATAGCTGTTTGGATAATTTTGCTCATGTTTTTTAGATGACAAAGAAGATATATTCAAGATTCTTGCAATAGGGTTTAAGACTCTTGTAAAAGGGAAGATACAGTAAATTTAACTCTTTGCTTATCCACTTTTCCAAGTTTCATACGATTGCATGCTTACCCTTGTTTATGACATCATCGCCACCAAACTCTGGATGGGGAAACAAAGGCTACAGTTGTGTCAATTCTACAAGCCCCAGGTTATGTAGGTATATGTTGCTAGTATCTGCTCTTCCCCACGGCTTGGGAAGGATGCTTTTCGAATGGAAAGTTGATCCTTCATCAAAATAGTTTTACTTGGATAGACCATTGTCTATGAGCTGTGTACTCCTCTATGTGTCCTATTCCTCTCCAACCACACACTACTCTTGCCCTAGCTTGCTCTTCAAGGTCCAGACAAGTTTGTGTGCTGGGAATACAGCTTCTACAATCCAGTCGTGTTGCCAGATGGGAAATGACGTCAGGTCCTTTCTTCTCCTCCCTACTCTTCCTTTATTTCACATCTTGTCTCCCTTGCTTCCTTCTCCTTATTCTTCAACTTCCATTTTCTCTTGTTCCCTTCTGTTTTTCCTTTCTCATCCTTCTATTCTACCATCTATCCAGAGAGTCTGCTCCCAAGTCCATGTCAAAACCCAGAGGAAAGTATAATAAAAAGGAGTAGAAAATAGCATTGGAGCTTTTAGCCTGGAAAACACAAAAAAGGATGACTTTAATCTGTTACATACTCACAGATAGCATTGGTTGTGCACTCAGGGTCAGTATGTTTTCCATTTATAGAACACAAGCTCAAAGGGAAATTAGAGTCTGTTATCCTGGGCTATAGTCATTTTACAAGCTTGCCAATAATTGACTCACATTTCTTCAGAGAAGTTCTTGGTTTTATTCTCAGGAGAAACTAAAGCCAGTGTTAAACAGTTCAGTGAAATCTTATTAGGTAGGATCCCAATTTAAATGCAGACAGTGTATCAGTTACTCTAGAGACAATTTTACTTGCTTAGTTTTCTTCACCTCAGTCTTCTCCACAGAGTATGCATTTGAATTGGAATGAAAGTTTTAAAATATTATTGTTCAACAATTCCTGAAGACTTCCATTGATAATTATGAAGTAAGGGCTGAAGTGCTCGATCCTTAGCAATAAACCAACTGTCCTTGTTTAAATAAAAGGTACACCTTGCTCTGGACCGGACTTCCTAACCTGGAGGATGGGAGCCAGGTACTTCTCATCAAGGCACATGCATCTTCTTACATAGAATATTTTTAATTATCTTAGCAGCACCATTTTTATTTAAAGAGAAAAAATACAGAAATAAGGGTAGAAATAATACAGAATTTCACAAAAAATAATGCTAAGAAATAACTAGTGGATAAAGTACATATTGTCATCTTAGTGATAGTTGTTCTAGTCACAAAATTAAAACATAGAAAGTGGACAAACAAGCAATGAGAGAGCAAACTGCTCTGTTCAGTGATCCAACAAAAACTTAGTAATATGGTCATCTATCTTACACACTTAAACATACATGTAGTTATATCCTTTAGAGCACTTTCCTTCCCTTTCTTTTTTATAATAACTATTACACATTTCAGATCTTATTACTCCTACAGTTTGTATTACTTTTTACACTGGAAGACAATGTGGTATACGGATGATTCTTATTTATTTCACTTATGAGGATAGTCTCCAGTTGCCTCCATTTAGCTATAAAGGTAGCAAAATCACAATTTTTTATAGCTGAGAAATATTCCATTGTATAAAAATACCACATATTTTTCATCCATTCTGCAGTTGATGGACCTTTTGGTTGTTTCCAAGATTTAGCTATTACAAATTGTGCTGCTATAAACACGGGTGCACATATATCACTGTGACATGACCTTTTCAGTTTCTCTGGGAAAATATCCAGGAGGGGAATAGCTGGGTTGAATGGAACTTCCAATCCTAGTCTTCTGAGAATTCTCCATACTGATTTAGTGGTTGCACCAGTCTACACTCCCACCAACAGTGGAGCAGTGTTCCTTTCTCCCCACAGCCTCACCCACATTTGTTATTAGTTGATTTCTTGATGGCAGCTATTCTTTCTGGAGTGAGATGAAATCTCAATGCTGTTTTAACTTGCATTTCTCGAATGACCAGTGATGGTGAACATTTCTTCATGTATTTGTTTGCCATTTGTATATCTTCATATGAGAACTGTGTGTTCATCTCTGATGCCCATTTTTGGAGAGGGTCCTTGAATTTGAGGGGCTTGATGTTTTTCAATTCTTTATATGTTCTTGATATAAGTCCTTCGTCTGAGGGGTTTCTGGTTAAAATTTTTCTCATTCTGTGGGTTTTCTTTCATTCTGATGGTGATTTCTTTTGAAGTGCACAAAATTTTCAATAATATGAGATCCCAGTTGTCGATACCTTGAAGTGTTTCCCATGCAGTTTGTGTTCTGTTCATGAATTGCCTATCTCTATGTCTCTAAGACTTCTACCTACCTTGCTTACAGTAGATTTAGTGTTTCTGTTTTAATATTTAGATCTTGGTCCATTTTGATTTTAGATTTGTGCATAGTGATAGGTATAGGTCTAGTTTCAGACTTCAGCATGTGGAGAGCCAATTTTCCAACACCATTTATTAAAGAAGCTATCCTTCTTCAAAGGAACATGTGTAGCCCCTTTGCCAAATATCAGGTGGTTGAGTGTCTTTGTAGTTGTGTTTGCATCTTCTAATCTGTTCCATTGATCCTCAGGTGTATTTCTTCTCCAGTACCATACTGATTTGATTACTGTGGCTTTATAATATAGCTTCAACTCAGAAATTGAGATGCCTTCTGTCTTGCCTTTGTTGCTCAAAATTGGCTTTGCTATTCTAGGTTTTTTTCTGTTTCCAAATGAATTTTAGGAATGTTTTCTCTAGATCAGTAAAGTATGTTAATGGTATTTTGATTGGGATTGCATTAAATCTGTATAAATTTGGGATTATGGTCATTTTCACAATGTTGGTTCTTTTAGCCAAGGGCAAGGAATAGCCTTCCATTTTCTAATATCCTCTTCAATCTCCTTTTTTAATGTAGTATGATTTTCATCATATAGGTCTTTTACATTCTTGGTTGATTCCTAAGAATCTCATTTTTTTATGCTATTGTGAAAGGTGATATTTCCATAATTTCTCTCTCAGTGAGTTTCTTGTGTACAAGAATGCTATTGATTTTCGAGCATTGACTTTGTATCCAGCTACACTGCTGAATTTGTTTATTACCTCTAATAGTCTTTTAATGGAATTTTTGGGGTCTTTTATATAGTGTATCATGTCATCTGCAAATAGTGATAATTGAACTTCTTCCTTTCCTACCTTTATTCCTTTTATTTCTCTCTCTTGTCTGATTGTTCTGGCTAATATTTCCAGAACTATATTGAACAGAGGTGGTGATAGTGAGCATCCTTGCCTTCTTCTTCATTTTAGAGTGAAAGCTTTCAGTTTTTGTCCATTTAGTAAAATGTTGGCTGTTGGTTTGTTGTAGGTGGCCTTTATGAGATTAAGGTAGATACTGTGTATTCCAAGTTTCTAAAGGGTTTTTATCATGAACATGTGTTGGACTTTATCAAAAGCTTTTTCTGCATCTATTGAGATGACCATGTGGTTTTTGTTTTTGGCCCTGTTGATGTGGTGTATTACATTTATTGATTTGCATATATTAAACCATCCCTGCATGCCTGGGATGAATCTCACTTGGTTATTATGTATAATCTTCTTGATGATCAGCTGCATTCTACTTGCCTGTATTTTATTGATAATCATTGCATCAATTTTCATTAGTGAGAATGGCCTATAGTCCTCCTTTTTGATGGGGTCTTTTTCTAGTTTTAGTATCAGAGTAATACTTGCCTCCAGGAATGATTTAGGGAGCATTGCTTCTCTTTCAATTTCATTGAAGAGTTTAAGGAGTACTGGCATCAAATCTTCTCTAAATTTCTTGTAGAATTCAGCCATGAATCCATCAGGAGCTGAGCTTTTCTTTGTTGGTAAGTTTTTAATAACATTTTCCATTTCAATAGCTGATATTGGGTTGTTCAAAATTGCTATGTCTCCTTGGTTGAGCTTTGGTAGTTCATATATGTCTTAGTTACTTTTCACTAGTCACTGAGACAAAATGCCTGATGCCCAAATTTGGGAAAGGAAAGCTTTATTTCTTACAATTTTTGGAGGTTTCAGTCCATACTCAGTTGGCTCCAAGGCAGGGTGGCATGGTGGGGCCGCAGTTCATGGTGGCTGCAAACAGCAAGGTGGAAACTGGCAAGAGAGACACCCCTTCTTCCTGCCATTACATCACATCCTGGCTCCACCCCTAGGAGGGTGTAGCACTGACACCACCAATCAAAGCACTAGACAATGAACCAATCACAAATGCACAGTGCAAATACATGAGGCCTGGGGGCCACCGATATAACCCATGACAATATGTTTCTAGAAATCTGTCCATTTCCTCTGTGTTTTCAATCCTATGTGAGTAGAGGTTTTCAAAGTAGGTATTTATGATCATTTGAATTTCCATGGGATCTGTAGTAATTTCCTTCTTTTCAGTCTTTATTGCATGGATTTGAGTTTTTCATTCTTTTTCTTTTTTTTAATCTCAAACTCTGGTTTTTATTTTTTTTAAATTTTATTTAAAGAGAAAAAAAGCAAAACAGTAAAAAGGGTAGAAATAATACAGAATTTCAAAAAAAATTAAGAAATCATTGCTTGATAAATTACATATTGTCTTCTTAGAAATAGTTGTTCATGTTACAAAATTAAGGCATACAAAGTGGACAAACAGTGAGGCTGCAAACAGTTCTGTTCAATGACCCAACAAAAACTTAGTAATACGGTTATCAATCCCACATGTTTAAACATACATGCAGTTATATCCTTTAGAGCATTTTCTTTTCCTCCTTTTGCTTTTTAAGTACATTATCTATTTAGTTATATCATGTTTCAGCTTTCTCAGTACCTTATTAATCTGTTTTATTGTTATTTCCTTTTTAATCACCTGATATAATTTTGTTGTTTTGTTTTTGAGTTTCTCCTCATCAATGTCACATGGATCAGCTTAGGTGGAGTTGGAAGTTTTTGGAGGTATTTTGTTGCCTTGTTTTCTCATGTTCTATTGTTTTATTTTTATTTAATTTTTATTAACTTGGAGGTAGTAATATACAACAAAACAGGATGAAATAAAGCCAATTGAGACAGTGTAGTGAAATTGGCACAGAACATCACAGCAAGTCACCAGGACAACAGTAATAGGCACCATTGTATATCTCATTATCTTCACAATAGTTGTTCTTCTATTAGGTACAGCAAAA
>PVJX010044810.1:0-13010 GCA_004027295.1 Dolichotis patagonum | reverse complement strand
CTGTTTGTTCACTTTGTATGCCTGAATTTTGTAACATAAACAACTATTTCTAAGAAGACAATATGTAATTTATCAAGTAGTGATTTTTTAATGTTTTTTTTGAAATTCTGTATTATTTCTACCTTTTTTTCTGTTTTGCTTTTTTCTCTTTAAATAGAAAAAAAAAGAAATGCTGAACACATCTAAACAAGACATAGTTAGAAAATTAGAGGAACAATGCAAAAAGATGGAAACTCTGAATGAACAACATAAGAAACAAACAATGTATGAAGCAGATTTAAAGAGATATACAGGAAATCAAAAATCCCATCAAAAGTTGACAAAACTGCCTCAACGAAAATGAAGATATAATTTTGGACCCAGAAGACAAGATTGCAGCTAGTGAACAGGAAAGGAAAGATCTTATAAAAATAACAAGGAATCAGGAAATAACAATTCAACAGCTTCAAGATGATGCAAAGAAAAACAACATAATATTGATAGGTATAAACAAAAAAGAAGGTGGCAACACAAATGATATCAAGAGGCTATTTACAGAAGTAATAGCTGAAAATTTCTCTAACATGAGAATGGAAACTGACATACAAATCAGTGAAGCATATAGAACTCCAAATAACCATAATCAAAATAAAACTACACCCAGACATATAATAATCAACAACTGAGAAATCCAACATAAGAACAGAATATTAAGAGCCACTATAGAGAAGAGACAGATCACCTACAAAGCAAAGCCTATCAGAATCACAGCAGACTTCTCAACACAAACAATGAAATCAAGAAGAGCATGGAGTGAAGTATTTCAGATCCTAAAGGAAAACCACTTCCAACCCAGACTGACATACCCTGCAAACCTGTCCTTCAAAATGGATGGAGAAATAAGATACTTCCATGACAAAGAACAGCTGAAGATCTTCATGAACACCAAACCAAGCCTACAAAGAATACTGAAAGACATTCTAGATATACACGGGAGAAAACCACCAAGCAAGGCAGAGAATTAAACAGAATGGAAAACTAAAGACACAACAGCAGAAAGATAACATGTCAACAACAAATCAATATGTAACAGTTATAACCATTAATATAAATGGCCTCAACTCACCAATCAAAAGAAGCAGACCTGCAGAATAGATCAAGAAACAACATCCAACCATATGCTGCCTACAAGAAACCCATCTAACCCAAAAGGACACTCACAGACTGAAAGTCAAAGGATGGAAAACAATACTTCATGCAACAGGAAACAAACAAACAAAAAAAAAAAAGCGGGGAGTAGCCATCCTGTTTGCAGACAATGTGAATTTCAAACCAAGAATGATGCAAAGAGATAAAGAAGGTCACTACATACTAGTTAGGGGAAAACTTCAAGAGGAAGAAATAACAATGTTAAATATATATACACCAAATTCCAGAGTACCCAGCTATACAAAGCCAATATTAACAGAAATGAAAAATCAAATAAGCAATAACACAATTATAACAGGAGATTTTAACATGCCATTCACACAAAGGAACAGATCAACTAGACAGAAAATAAGCAAAGAATAACAATTCAATCACACTTGTGAACAAATGGACTTGATAGACGTATATGGTGTTCCACCAACAACATCAGCATATACATTCTTCTCAGCAGTCTAAAATAGACCATATACTAGCCCAAAGAACATATTTAAGTAAATGTAAAAAATTGAAATTATTCCATGCATGTTATTGGATCATAGCGCCATGAAACTATGAATTAACAATAAAAGCAACTGCAAAAACTTCACAAACACATAAAAACTGAGTAATACACTCTTGAGCAATCAGTGGGTCATGGAGGAAATTAAACAAGAAATTAAATAATATCTACAAACAAACAAAAATACAAACACAATTTACCGGATTTTGTGGGATGCAATGAAAGCAGTCCTCAGAGGAAAATTTATTGCACTGAATTGCCACATCAGGAAGACAGAACAAACAGAAATAAACAACCTGATGCTAAAACTCAAATATCTATAAAAAGAAGAGCAAGCCAAGCTCAAAGCCAAAAGAAGGGAGGAAACTCTAACGATCAGAGCAGAAATTCATGCAATAGAGACTAAGAAAACAATACAATGAATCAATGAATCAAAGAGTTGGTTCTTTGAAAGAATAAATAAAATTGATAATCCCCTAGTCAACCTTATTTAAAAAGGAAAGAAAAAACTCAAATTCATGCAATAAGGAATGAAAAAAGTGAAATTAATACAGACTTAGCGGAAATACAAAAGATCATCAACACCTATTTCGAAAACCTCTACTCTCATAGGTTCGATAACACTGAAGAAATAGACAGATTCCTAGAAACATATGAATTAACAAAGCTGGGTCAAGAAGATGTAAATGGCTGAATAACTCAATTTCAATTAATGAAATTGAAAATGCAGTTAAATCCTTACCAGAAAAGGAAAGCCCAGGTCTAGATGGATTCATTGCGGAATTCTACAAGAAATTCAAAGAAGATTTAATGCTGACACCCCTCAAACTCTCCAGTGAAATTGAAATGAAACAATTCTCCCAGACTCATTCCCAATAGCAAACATTACTCTTAACACCAAAACCTGAGAAAGACCCAGCCAAAAAAGGGAACTATAGGCCAATCTCCCTAATGAACATAGATACAAAAATTCTCAATAAAATTTTGGCAAACAGAATGCAGCAAATCCTCAAGAAAATTATACACCATGACCAAGTGGGATTCATCCCAGGAATTCAGGGATAGTTCAACATACACAAATCAATAAATGTAATCCACCATATCAATAGAGCCAAAAATAAGAAGCACATGGTCATTTCTATAGATGCAGAAAAAGCTTTTGATAAGGCCCAACATTTATTCATGATAAAACCTTACAGAAAATTGGAATAGATGGTCTTTACCTCAATATGATAAAGGCCATCTATAACAAACCAACAGCCAGTATCATATTAAATGGCCAAAACCTGAAAGCCTTTATCCCAAAATCAGGAACAAGACAAAAATGTCCATTATCACCACTCCTATTCAATATAGTGCTGGAAATACTAGCCAGAGCAATTAGACAAGAGAGAGAAATAAGAGGAGTAAGGATAGGAAAAGAAGAAGTTAAATTATTATTATTTGCAGAGGACATGATACTCTACATAGAAGACCCCCAATACTGCATTGCAAGACTCCTAGGTAAAATGAATTCAGTAATGTAGCTGGATATAAAGTCAATATTCAAAAATCAATAGCAGTCTTATATAGTAACAACAAAACCATTAAGAGAGGAATAAGAGAAGCCATACCCCTCATACTAACATCTAAAAAAATTAAATACTTAGGAATTAATCTAATGAAAGAAGTAAAATATCTATTCAGGGAAAATTATAATACCCTGAAAAAGAAATCAAAAAATGGATAGGAAGAACAAACATTGTGAAAATGGCCATTCTCCCAAAATTGTTATACATATTTAATGTAATCCCAATCAAAATGCCACCAGCATACCTCACAGATCTAGAGAAATGACTCCTAAAATTCATCTGGAACCAGAAAAGTCCTAGAATAGCAAAGGCAGTTCTAAGCAACAAAGGCAAGGCAGGAGGCATCACAATCCCTGACTTGAAGTTATACTGCAAACCTACTATAATAAAATCAGCATAGTAGTGGAGTAAAAACAGACCTGAAGATCAATGGAATAGATTAGAAGATACAACCACAACTACACACACACTCAGCCACTTTATCTTTGATAAAAGTGCCAAATATGTGCACTGGAAGAAAGATAGTCTCTTCAATAAATAGTGCTGGAAAAATTAGCTCTCCATATGCTGAAAACTAAAACTAGACCCATAGCTATCACCATGTACTAAACTAAAGTCTAAATGGATCAAAGATCTAAATATTAGAACAGGAACACTAAATTTTGGAAGACCAAGTAGGTAGAAATCTTGAATGAATAGGGGTAGGTAGAGAATTCATGAACAAGAATCAAACCACATGCAAAATACTTCTTCACAGAATCAATAACTGGGATCGCGTCCTATTAAAGTTTTTGCATGGAGAAAGAAATCTCCAGCATAGTGAAAAGAAAACCCACAAATTGGGAAAAAAATCTTAGTGAATGGTCCCTCAGACAAAGGACTTCTGTCTAGAACATATAAAGAATTTAAAAAAATCAGATCCCCAAAATTCAAAACCCATTCCAAAAATGGTCATCTGAGATGAATACACATTTCTCAGATGAAGAAATACAAATGGCAAATAAATACATGAAAAAATGTTCAACAGCATTAGTCATTAGAGAACTGGAAATTAAAAAACACTGAGGTTCCTTCTCACTTCGAAAGAATGGCCAGGGTAAAGAAAACCACCAACAATTGCTGGAGAGGCTGTAGGGAAACAGGAACTCTTCTGCACCATTGGTGGGAGTGTAGACTGGTGCAACCACTGTGGAAGTCAGTCTGGAGATTCCTCAAAGAGCTGGGATTGGAAGTCCCATTTGACCCAGGTATTCAACTTCTGGGCATATTCCCAGAACTGAAAACATCATATCACAGTGATATATGTGCACCCATGTTTATAGCAGCACAATTTTTAATAGCCAGATCTTGGAAACAACCTAAATGCCCATCAACTGAGGAATGGATAAAAAAGTTGTGGTATTTTTATACATTAGAGTACTACTCTGCTATAAAGAATCATCACGTTGAGATATTTATAAGTAAATGGATGCAACTTGAGTCCATACTCATAAGTGAAGTAAATCAAACTCACATGTGTAAACACCACATAGTCTCTCTGGTGTAAGAAACGGTAAGAGTACATTAGATACAAAAAACTCAATAATTACAGTGAAAGGATAAGAATCTGCTTAAAGGGGAAAATAATATCTTAGGGAAAATGAGGAAAAAGGAAAAGGAAAGGAAAAGAAAAAATGTCTAAAATTATATAAACACACTTAGGATAGCTAAGATGATTGTGCTACAAACTCTATAAGTTCTTGGAATAAAATAGTTAACATTCACAGGATTGGAACAATTGTGCATATTATTGTATGGTGATCTGAAGAACTCTTGAAGATCATTATGTAAAATAACAACCCTAGTTATGCTCTTACCACTTTGGTTTGAAGGCCTATATTGTCAGTGTTCTGGGTTCTTTGCTATTGTTGCTTATATGTCTTTTTCCTTTCATGTTTTTCTAAGAATTTGTTTTGTCTTGTCTTGTATGGTTTTGTGTTTCCCTGTACTACAGAAAGGATAGGTATACATATAGAGACTCATGCATGCGTAGAACTTCTAAAATATGTGAGTCGATTATATAATGCACAATCAAATGAGCAGCTACTTTGAAGAAAAAGAGACAGTAAGGTACCCAGTGCTGATTCCATGATGTGAAATCCAGCAAAACTGTTATCCTTTGTTTAGAGTAATTTTATTCTGTTTTTCATTTTTTAATTTCAACATACATGAAGGTATGGACAGTTATTTTAAAGAGAGTGAGAGACATTATGGCAGCCATTGTTGACTTCCCTACTGTCTGGTCTTGAAGACCTAAAATGCCTTCATCATTCTGTTCAGGTCAGTTTTATACTATTTTGTTTTGTATGAATTCATTGTATGTGAAGATATGGACAACTATTTGGAAGAAAACAAGAGACAATATGACAGATAGTGAAGAGCTCCAGTTGTTTTGCTTTAAAATCTGTGTCTCTTACACTGTTTTCTTATGATGTTTTGTTATGTTTAATTTTACCCTCTTTAAATATAAAATTAAAAATATATCTGCACTGTCTTATTCACTTCAACAGCCAAGTTATAAAAATGATCTATTTGTACATCGATTGATACATTTATAAAGAAAATATGATACATATACATAAGGGAATAGTATTCAGTATTTTAAAAATAAGTGAATTAGCTCACTTGTGATGATATGCATGAACCTAAAGGGCATTATGCTAAGTAAAATAAGTAAGACACATAAAGACAAACACCACATAATCTCACTTATATGGGATCAAAAAAGTGACATCCTAGAAATAGACAATTGAATGTTGATGATCCAAAGCTGCAGTTGGTAAGTCCTTGTTATCGGAGAGGAAAAAAGATTTTAGCCAAAGTTACATAGTTTTAGTTAGGAGGAATAAATTCTAGTGATAGTCTGCACAGCATGATCACTATAATTAAAAACAACATGCTGTGTATTTCAATATTCCTGAAAGAGTGAAGTGTTTTCACCACAAAGAAATGGTAAGTATGTGAGATGATGAGTTGTCCATTAGACTTACGAAATTATCTCACAAGCTATTCTTGTAGCATAACATTACATCGTATGCCATAAATATATATAATTACCTCTTGTCAAATAAAATAAAATTTCAAAAATGCAACAACTATTATTGTTAAGCCAACAAGTGAGGGAAATTTTGATCACAAGAAAGAACCAACTTGTCTAAAAGAAGACAGGGCAAACGCACAAAGGGAACAAAAAACACATGAATCAATAAGGAAATGATTGATTCACACCTCAGCAATAATAAAAATTTTATAAATTAAAACATACAAAGATCCTAATGCAAAAGCAGATAACTTCAGATGGGATAAAAATAGAGACCAAACTATGCTACTTAAAAAATATGAGCTTGAAATTTAAAGAGACCTAAGTAAGCATGAAACACAGGTGCCATGCAAACTGACTGACGTAAAACTAAAGTCTGCACTTTTGTCATGGTATTACATCTATGCCTCTTTAAAACTTTATTTGGAATTGTTTTCCTTGCATACTTCTAATTTTCCTACTAAGTCTAGTAATTGTTTTCAACAGTGTGTATTCCGACTCCTTACAATTTCTTTTTCTTTCTGGATTTCATGTTTTTTCTTTCCTTTTCTGAATTCTGCCAGTTTACTGTTTTTTTCCTTCATGTTCCTTTGGAGCTGTGAGCTACAGTAAATCCTTCCTCTTTAAGTCGGTATTCTAGATACTTTTTCCAAGCAACAGAAAGCTAACAAAGAGGGGACATTTACGATCCAAATTATAATATTCTTCTCCAGTCCCAAAGAATTCATTTCTATCTCATTATTTAAAAAATGCATTCAGTCCATTTCTAAGGGCCTCATATGTCTCAACAATTCCAGTATTATTCAAAAGTACAAGTTCAAAGTCTTCTCTGAGGCTCAAGGCAAACTCTTGAACCTCTATTAAAATCAATTTTAATACAACTGTGGGACAGATGCGAGGAAAACATTCGCATTCAGACACAAAGGGAGAAGGGCAGGGAAGAAGGGAAAGGATCAAAACAAGATCTGACTCCAGAAGAGAAAACTTTGTTTTCTAGCTCTGGGCCTGGCATCTGCGACACATAATGGTATAATGCGAGCTCCAGGAGACATACATGGGCAGCACTGCTCCCACCTTGCTGTGTGCCGCCAACATGATCTTCTCTTCTGTCAGATCTGCTCACTGGTGCAGCTTCCTTTGATCCATGTTACATGTACCAGACATCTCAAACTCTCTTCCTTCCAGCTTTATTACCACAACTGTGTCCATTACCCTGCCAGGGGCTGCTTGAAAAGATTCTGATCCTTTCATACACTGCATGGCCTCCCAAAATTTTCTTTGATATCTCAGTGGATGTTTCTAGGACTCTGTAACTATTGTGTTCTTCGTGCTTAACAGGAAAACAGCATCATGTATCAAGTTTACCACTGGCTCAAGCAGTGGCGAGGACCACTCAGACCACAGATGCAGCAGCCACTGAGGGCCTACAAGGTAAATAAATGTATGAGAAACGATTTCTTATGTGTCTCTGTGAGAAGGGCACTTTGGGCATTATTCTGAAAGCAAAGTCTTTAAAACAAGTTTAGCATTTTTACATCATTGAGCCTGCAACTCGTAGGATCTTGATAATGCCTGAGATGGCCTGAAATCCTTTGTCCTATGGTCTATGTGGGAAGAACTGCATTTGTCTTCTTTTTAACGGCATTAATCTCTATAGCAGTGATGCCCTTTCTGATTTAACTGCAAATTATCAAGAATTTTTTTCAAATCTCAGATATGGACAAAATGTAGACAAGTTATTAGTCAAAATATAACCCGAATGGCATCTAGTCCAGTTCCTAAGGGGCTCTCCACTTCCATTTGAAATGTCATCAGCACAGTCTTATCTAACCACGTTATTATCTGGATTCCTCTATAAATTATCACCAGAATAGTCCACTGGTCTTTGCTTAGAGAGATCTAGGTTTTGTTTTTAATCTGCTCTTCCAAGTTATTCTTATAAAGCAGTTCCAAAGGGCTGTGCATCACAATGCAAGATATAATCACAGCAGTGACCTTCCCTGTCCATTATCAGTTTTCTGTGTTAGCTTTCTATCATTGTGACAAGATACATGAGCTAAAATCTTAGATGGAAGATTTATTTTGGCTCACAATTTAAAAACCTAAAATTTAAAAAGCACAAGGTCATGTGCTCCCTTGTTTTCTGGTCTGTAGTGAAGCCAAAGATCTTGCAGAAAGTGCACGGCAGAACAAAAATCTGTTCACCTCATGGTAACTGGGAAGGGGAAAGAGAGAGAGAGAAAGAGAGAGAGGAAGAGAGACAGACAGAGAGACAGAGACAGAGACCAAGAGACAGAGAAAGACAGAGACAAGTCCACAATTCCAGTATCTCTTTTAAGGACTTGCCCATCAACGACCAAGCTTCCATCTACAAGTCCCTTTTCCTTAAGCTTCTATAACTTCTCAATAATGCCATCAACTAGGAGCCAAACCTTCAACACAGTAGCCTTTGAGGAATATTTAGAATCTAACTCATTGTTAACATTCCATGACACAAACCAATTTATACAAAGCATGCATTTATCTATGTACCACATTTTTAATATTTTCTATTCCTTATGGAGAAAAAAAAACATTCTGGGAAAATTAAGAACATACACAATTAAGAGTACCTAGAATCGTATTCTAGATTTGCACATCCATTCTTTGATGTGAAGTCTGGAAGCTTGTTTCAGTCCCCTTGTCCATAATTATAATGATTGGGAACACCCTCCATTTACAGGAGAGCAAACAGTCTTCAAGACTTTACTCTTTCAAAGCTGATATAGCTAGTAGGTCAAAGTTGAAATGGAAACCCTGGTAGGTCTGGTGATCATGTTCTTTGCTACCATGTTTAAAATTCTAACAGAATCTCATAAAGCTTGTCTGAAAGGTAATATGCACAGAGGTTTCAATGTACTATATGATCAACGAATATTAAGCACTACTGGTGTTATTTTTCTTATGAATAAATACTAAATAGAAGCCCCAGAAATCTTCATGAATAGCATTCCTTAACATTCTGTAACAATGCATATCCCCTTCTGGAGCCAACACATTAGTACTTTTTCTCTCTTCCTCCTCTTTGAGGAGTCCTTACTCCACTGCAAATCAGGTGGAGACAACCAGAGCAGAGGCCACAAGTTCCCAGGCCCCAAAGTTGAGCTCTGATTACCTCTCTCTCTTTCTTTAAAGCTTCACCTCTCTCTCTTTCTTTAAAACTTAGATGCTATGTTCAGAGGTAACGGTATTATTTTATTTTTTGAGGTGCTGTGTATCAAATGCTAAGAATGCTAAGAATTTGCTGTAATACTGAGACACATCTCCAGTCTTCCAGTCTTCCTCCAGTTCCTCCTTCTTCCAGATACACAAGTATCTAGATTCACCTAAAATGCTATTAATGGTAACATTATTTCAATGAAAAAGTTGCAATAGTTTAGTCTAGAAACAGCTTGCAACTTATAACTTAATTTTAGTAAATTATTTTAGGTAGAAAAAAAATCATTACTGTTAAACACCAGTTTACATATTTCACCAGCTTCTGTGCTAAATGATTTGATTTTAACTTATAGACAAGAAATCTGAGGATTAGAAATATTAGGTAATTTACACAAGATTCTACAATTAGTGAGCATGATGGTCAAGATACAAATTGGAGTGTAATATCAAATCTTTTAAACACTTCCTCCCAAGAAACTGTGCCAGTTTAACACAACTTAAAGAACAGTCATTGTGAAAGTGTGAACATGTTACCATTTTTCTTCAGTGCTACTAATCATAGTATTTCATCTACTTTATTTCATCTTGCTAAAATGATTTTCTATTAAGACAATCATATCTGAGTCTGAGAGATGATTTTTCTATTAGTCAGATCATCAATAATTAATTTTCAGACCCATAGTTTACCTTATGCAGAATTTCTGCAACCAAAAAATAACCTACATTTTCTTGAGTTTTGACTTTCATGCTTCTCTCTGCGGTTCTGTTGACAGGTTAGACCAGTGAAAACTCCAGTCGGATAAATCAAATCGAATAAAATAAAAGTTGATTCTGGAAGAAACCACATCAATTATTTAATCCCGCTTCTTCATTGCTGCTGTTGGCAGGTATGAGGAAAAAATATAGCCGGTGGTTTTAGTACATGGGCCTTAGGGAGTACTGGAAATGAGGAAGGGGCATTAAAATAAGGAGCCTTTAATGCAGATATTAAAAAAAAGAGTTCAGAAGTGTTTATTTAAAAATATTTTATAGATACAAACATAAATTTGATTGATCTATCAAAGCAAATAATTGCAATGACAGTATTTTTAAGAAATTTACTTTAATGTGATTCTTTAGACACTTTCTTGTTGACGTTTTGCTAGAATCAATAGGACTTAGTTAACTTAAATCTGATGATCTCTTCTTTCCTCTAATTTTGATAATGATTTTAGTAGCTTCAGTCAGGTGAAATAAAAATATTTTAGGAAAGTATCTTCAAGTATAAGCAGCTTATATTATTTAAATTATTGCATATTTTAGAATACTATCATTAAATAATATTCATAGATTTCTATTTAATGTTCTTTTCTCATTTAAACTTTCACTGCCCAAATTTAGTAAGCAATAAATTTATCTTCACATTTTCAGGTTTTATAACATTCCTAGTATGTTCAGCCACTAAAAGTTGACTTTTCACCTTTACCTAAATTTGTACAGTTGGAGACAGTTAAAATTCAATTGCACTAAAATACACGCATTGATGTTATCCACTGAAGAGGCAACTATGGATCCAGGAATCTATTTTCTTCTCTACACAATCACTAACATTTTTAGTGGAAGTATTGTGGCTTTTCAAGTACATTGTGAATTTGGAAATCAAGATAATCCCACATAATTCTATCATCAAAAAATCTCAAAAAATTATATGTGATTTAACATGATTCAAAGTAAATATTTTTGAAATGATAAAAATAAAAAGTAGTGAAATTGTGCTTGATTCTCACAACTTACAGAAAATCATGATAAATGACTATGCAATGAAATAGAATAGAATGCAAGAAAGTATTATTTCATGTTAAATTTATATGTCAACAGGAATAATAGTCTAAGAATGAGGAGGTAGAGACAAAATGACTCCCACCTTTAGACTTGTTGGAGACCACTAATTCAGAATGCCTAATTTTGCATACTTAATTAAAGGATGATAATATGGAGGTTTGGGATTATCAATACCTCCTATTTGAGATTTCCCAGTGAGTTTTCTTAGCATATGACCATCTATTCCCTCTTGAGTCATCGCAGGATTATACTCAAGGACAAGATCCTTCTTAACATATAATCATTTTCACCCTCTGGAGTCTGAGTCTTTTGCCAAATGTTTAATCCTTTGCTAGCCCCACCTATCACTCTATACACCTAATAAACAGTGGCAGGTTTGGGAGTGGAGGAGGACTGATCCAGAGACATTGACATCCCAGCCACTGATGCAATACTATACTTGTCTCTGTTTTTTACTTTTCATGAAGTACTCTTGAGACAGACAATCGGATTTCTTGGCCAGGCTGCCACTATAGACTGTTATAAACAAAAGGAAATGATAAAGGCCAAAATCTGGTTTTCTTTGCTGTTATTTGAACAAATTCCTTGTTTTATATGTGTCTTATTGTTTTCTTATTAAAAATAAAGTTAGAATAAGAGTGACAAATCAATGATGGATTTCATCCAAATTAAAGGCTGCTTCAAACGATTTTATTAAGAAAATGAAATAGCAAGCTACAGACCTGAAGAAATTATTTGTCAATCACATATGTGATAACTGCTGTGTATATTATATAAAGAACTCTGAAACATCAACACTAAAACAGTTGGGGAAAACGCCAAAGACAAAAAGATATATTTAATTCAAGTTCACACACAGATGGCAAATACACACATGAAAAGACGGTTAACATCATGAACGACTGAAGAAACACAAATTAATGCCACAATGAGATATTGCTACTAGAACACTGATTAAAATTAAAAATAGTAATGGCACTAAATACTGGTAAGGAGGTGAGAGAATGGGCAATTCATGTGTCAGTGAGAATGGGAAGTGCACAACAGCTCTGGAAATCAATTTAGTAGTTTATTAACAAACTAAAAGTAGTTAATTTATGATTCAATATTTATACTCTGGGCAGGTGTACCAGATAAATTACCACTTATATTCATATACAAGTCTATACACAATGATTATATCAACTTTACTGTTAACAACAAAACCTTGTAAGCAATCCAGATGTAGTTCAGTGGCTAATCGATTAAACAAGGTGTGGGTCATTCATACTCATCAATAAAAAGGAACAGACTATTGCTATATACAACATAATGCTCCTGGGTAAATATCTAGTGCATTACACTGAGTGAGAGAAACCAATCTCAAAAAAGGTATATATTATATGATTTCATTTATGTAACACTCTCAAAATGTAAAATTAATGGATACAAAATAGATGACAGGGTTCTATGAGTTGAGTTTGGCCCCTAGCTAAACATAAATAAGGAAGCAAATTTTGGATGAATTACATTCAAAATAATGTGTTACAAAAGAAAGAAGGAAATGTTTGGTGATTCTTTCTGTTTCCATTTGGGATGATATAACAAAATACCATGAGCTAGATGGCTTACAAACCAGACTCTTCTCTGCAGATCTTTCTCTAGCCTCCTACTG
>PVJX010044809.1:0-13004 GCA_004027295.1 Dolichotis patagonum | reverse complement strand
AACAGTAAATTTTATAGGCAATCCTTAGTGTTTTTCTTCAAAGTAAATTAGGGATGATGCCTTGGTGGGGCTTGGGAGGTAACTCTTTTGCAAACTGACTATATACTCCCATCACACATACTGTTTACTCCTTTTCTGCATCCCTTTTCCTGTACCCCAATATGCATGCAAATTTAGGAATAAGATACGATTATTTTAGCAGTGTTATCAATGTTTTTCTGTTTTCTAAGTGACAGAGCAATTAAGAGGCAGTTTAATTATGATTCCTAGAATGCACAACTCATTCCAAGGTAAGTTGAAAATTAACCATAAAATACGCCTTTACTCTACTTAGACTTCCTGAAGGTTCTCCAATAAAGTGATATTAGTGACTATTTGAATTATATTAATCTATAGTCATCCATGGTCTTCATTAGTGACTGCAGCATTATAGACTCGGAATTAATGAGGCAAATTATGTATTTTATAGTATCATAACTGTAGCTATCTTGATATATTAGTAGAGAATCAAGTACATTTTAATAGAACTGTCATCAGTTCAAGTTGTGTACTTCGTTTCATTAAAGTTGAATGTCTTTAGTGTTAGTTGAGATAATTTACCAAGATACCATTATTTATTGCTTTTATTTATTAAGACGTCAACCAAATCCTTCAAATTTTTTTTTTTTTTTTAATCGGTACCAGGGATCGAACTCACGACTGCCTGCTTGCAAGGCAGGCGCTTATGCCACTGAGCTAAATCCCAAGCCCTTCAAATTATTATATAGTTTAAATAATTTAAGTATTTGGAAAAGGAAACAGGATATGTTATAAAAAGAACTGATCAGTTATAGTGTATTAATCTGAAAATGATCACACTTGAGTACCAGATATTATTTTTTGTCATTATTAAGTTTATTAGTATCATTTAGATATACATAATGATCATATTCAGCATAAGAAATTTGTACCCATACATGATATATCTTGATTCCACTTTTTTACATGTTCCCCTCCCCTTCCTTTAACTCTTCTCGTTGTTATTTACAAAGCTTTGATTCCAATTTTATCCTTACCATTTTTTTCTTCTTCTGTACTTTCTCCTTTTCTTCTCCCTAGTTCCTCTTTTCTTCTGAACAATATCTTCCTATTTTAAAATATCTGTGATACATTTTGCTCCTTATTTACTCTTTAAGTTTCTCACACCAGAGAGACAATGTGATATTTACACCTTTTTTCCAATTTATTTCACTTTAGAGTTGATCTCAAGATACATCCATTTATGTAGAAATGTCTCTGATGGCTGAATTGTACTCTATAATGAAACCACATTTTTTTTTATTTATTTATCAGTTGGTAGGCATTTGGGTTGGTTCCAAGATGTAACTATTATAAACTGTGCTGCTGTAAACTTGGGTGCATATATCACGTGGTATGATGCTTTTAATTCTTTTGGGAAGATACCAAAAAGAGAATAGTTGGATCAAATGGAATCTCTTGTCCTAGTTTTTGGAGGAATCTTCACACTGGTTTCTGTGGTGGTTGCATCAGTCTACACTCCCACCAGCAGTGGAGAAGAGTTCCTTTCTTCTTGCATCCAGAGTAGCATTTGTAATTGGTTGATTTCTTGATAGTAACCATTCTTTTTGGAGTGAGATGGAATTTCAGCATTGTTTAATTTGCATCTCTCAAATGACCAGTCATGTTGAGTACCTTTTTACATATTTATTTGCTGTTTATGAGATGTGTGTATTCATTGCAGATAGCCATTTTTGAATTAAGTTTTAATTTGGGAGGAGTCTGTTTTATATATATGTATATTTGTGTTCATATATATTTTGCTTTTGAGGAACAACTGGCTAAAATTTTTTCCCACTCTATCAGTTGTCTTCTTACTCTATTGGTGATTTCTTTTGCTGTGCTCAAACTTTTTAGTAAGATGAGGTACCAATTGTTCTTTCTGTTATTTCCCATGTGATTGGTGTTTTGTTCATGAAGTCTTTGTCTATATCTGTGTCTTCTAGAGTTCTACCTATTCTATCTTCTGGCAGATTTCATGTGTTGGTGTAAATATTTAGATCATTAATCCATTTTGATTTTAGATTAGTGCATGGTGATAGATATGGGTCAAATTTTGGTCTTCAGCATGTGGAAAACCACTTTTTCCAGCACCATTTATTAGACATGTTTGCTGTCTTCCACTAAACTGTTTCATCTTTTTGTCTAAGATAAGATGGCTGTGTGTGTTTGAAGTTGTTTCTGCCTCTTCTGATTTGTTCCATTGATTCTCAGGTCTGCTCACCCCCACCCAGTACCATCCTGTTTTTATCACAATAGCTCTGTAGTATAATCTCAAGTTAGGGATTGTGATGCCCCCCCCTACTTTCCCTTTGTTGCCAAAAGTGTTTTCGCTGTTCTAGATGTTTTCTGGTTCCAAAAGAATTTTAAGAATGTTTTCTTATAGTTCTGCTAATGGTATTTTTGTTGGGATTGAATTAAATGTTGTAATAATTTTGGGAGTATGGCCATTTTTACTATGTTGTTTTTTCCTACTCATGAGCAAGAGCTATCTTTCCATTTTCTGATATCCTCTTCAACCTCATTTTTTAGAGTACTGTACTTTTTAATGTGGCAGTTGTAATGGCTGATACATGGTGTTAACTTGAGAAGTTTTAAATGCTTAGCTAAATAACTCAGCATTCTGGGGTATAGAGGATCTACCCTGGGGTGGGTAGTCTGCGTACAGTATAAGGGAGGAAAAGAGCCTTGTTCTCCCCACTTTATGCTCTTGTTGCTTTTGCTTTATTCTGCTGCCATGAAGGGTTGCCCTTCTTCCACACCACCCTGCCTTGAAGCCAGCTGATTATGAACTGAAATCTCTACAAACTGGGCAGAAAGTAAACATTTCCTTCCTTAATTTTGGCATCTGGTATTTTCATCTCAGTGCTGAGAGAAGAGTAAGTAACACAGTAATCTTTTACTTTCTTTGTTAGACTGATTTCTAAGTATTTCATTTTTTGAATTCTGTTGTGAAAAGGGTTGTTTGCCTAATTTTTCTCATTGAATTTGTTATTTGTGTATAGGAATGCCGTTGATTTTTGAGTGTTAACTGTGTCCAGCTCCACTACTGAATTTGGTTATTATGTCTAGAAGTCTTTTGGTAGAGTTTTTGGTGTCTTCTATCTAGGTTATCATGTCATCTATAGATAATGATAATTTAATTTCTTCCTTTCCTATCTTTATTCCTTTTTTTTCTTTCTCTTGGCTAATGTTTCCAGAACTATATTGAATAAGAGTGGTGGCAATGTACATTCTTATCATGTTGATTTTAGAGTGAATGCTTTCAGTTTTTGTCTATTTGGCTGTTGGTTTGTTGAACCATCCCTGCATTGCTGGGTGAATCCAACTTGCCTATGATGTAATCTTCTTGATGATTTGCTGTGTTCTCATTGAGGATTTTTACATCTGTGTTCATTAGGGAGACTGGCCTGTGATTCATTTTCTCTCTCTCTCTTTTGTTTTTTTGGTACCGGGGATTGAGCTCACGACTTCGCACTTGCCAGGCAGGCACTTATGCTGCTGAGCTAAACCCCCTTGTAATTCTCTTTTTTTGATTTGGTCTTTTCTCTGGTTTTGGTATCAAGGTACTACTTGCTTCCGGGATTGATTTTGGGAGTATTCTTCCTTTTCAGTTTCATAAGTTTGAGACCTAAGTTTGTGTAGTAATGGCATTAAATATTCTCTAAATTTCTTGTAGAATTTAATAGTGAATCCATCAGGACCTGCGCTTTTGTCTATTGGTATATTTTAATTATATTTTTTATTTCACTGACTGGTATTGGGTTATTTAGAATTTTTATATCTTCTTGATTTAACTTTGGTAATTCATATGTATCTAGGAATTTGTTCATTCCTTCTGTTTTACATCTTATTAAAGGTTCTCAAAGTAGATATTGATGATCTTCTGGATTTCCACAAGATCTGTTGTGATTTCATCCTTTTTGTTTCTAATTGTAAAACTTTGAGTTTCTTTCCTTTTTTTTGATAAGGTTGATTATGGATTTATCCATTTTTAGCCTTTCAAAGA
This sequence comes from Dolichotis patagonum, assembly GCA_004027295.1. NCBI lineage: Eukaryota > Metazoa > Chordata > Mammalia > Rodentia > Caviidae > Dolichotis > Dolichotis patagonum. The sequence continues at coordinate 8,938 of PVJX010044809.1, read as the reverse complement.
ACCAACTCTTTAATTCGTTGGTTCTTGGTACCATTTTCCTAGTTTCACTTGCATTAATTTTTGCTCTGATCTTTATAATTTCTTCCTTCATTTGAGCTTTGGACTTTACTTCTTTTTCAAAAATTTTGAGGTTCACTATTAGGCTCTTTAAGTTGTTTATTGGGATGTTTCCTTGATAGGAGAATTTACCACTATAAATTCCCTCTTAGGACTGCTTTCATTGTTTCCCATAAGTTCCAGTGTGTTGTATTGGCATCATCATTTAATTATAGATGATGTTTAATTTCTTCTCTAATTTCATCTGTGACCCACTGGTTGTTGATCAGTTGGTGTTGTGGTTCCTCTTGCCATTGATTCCTATTTCATTGCACTCTGGTCAGATCGTATCCATGGAATAATTTAAATTCCCTTATGTTTACTTAAGTATGTTCTATGGGCTAGTATGTGGTCTATTTTTTTTTTTTTACTTTTTTTTCCAATTTTTTTTTAATTTAAAGAAGGAAAAGAAAATTAAAAAAAATAGAAAAGAAAAAAGTAGAATAATAGAATTCAAAAAATTAACATCATAAAATCGCTAGTTGATACATAATATCATCTTAACAATAAAGTTATAAAATCAAAGCATAAAAAGTGGCTAGACACTCAAAAACATTGACAGTGCAAACCCTTCTGTTCAATGATCTAACAGAAATTTAGTAATATGGTCATGTATCTTACACACTATACATACCATTATATCCTTTAGAGCACTTTCCTTCCCTTTCACTTTTACAATATCTAATATACTTTTTGGATCCCATTGTTCTGTAAGTCATTATTATTTTTGACACTAGAGAGACCATGTGATATTTATTACCATGAGTCTTGTTTATTTCACTAATGAGTATATTCTCAAGTTGCCTCCATTTACATATAAAGGCCTCAAGACCATCCTTTTTATAGCTGAGTAGTATTCCATTGTATAAAATACTACATTTTTTTCATCCACTCTGCAGTTGATGGGCATTTTGGTTGTTTCCAAGATGTAGCTATCACAAATTGTGCTGCTATGAAACATGGGTGCACATATATCACTTTGACATGACCTTTTCAATTTTGGGGCGAAAATACCCAGGAGGGGAATAGCTGGATTGAATGGAACTTCCAATCCTAGTTTTTTTTTTTTAATTTTATTTAAAGAGAAAAAAAGCAAAACAGAAAAAAGTGTAGAAATAATACAGAATTTCAAAAAAGAAACATTAAGAAATCACTACTTGATAAATTACATATTGTCTTCTTAGAAATAGTTGTTCATGTTACAAAATTAAGGCATACAAAGTGAACAAACAGTGAGGCTGTAAACAGTTCTGTGCAACGATCCAACAAAAACTTGGTAATATGGTTATCAATCCCACACACTTAAACATACATGCTGTTATTTCCTTTAGCACATTTTCTTTTCCTCCTTTTGCTTTTTAAGTACATTATCTGTTTAGTTATATCATGTTTCAGCTTGCTCAGTACCTTATTGATCTGTTTTGTTGTTGTTATTTCCTTTCTAATCACCTTATATAATTCTGTTGTTTTGTTTTTGAGTTTCTCGTCATTCATGTCACATGGATCAGCTTTGGTGGAACTGGGAGTTTTTGGACGTATTTTGTTACCTTGTTTTCTCATGTTCTCTTGTTTTATTTTTATTTAATTTTCATTAACTTGGAGGTAGTAGTATACAACAAAACAGAATGGAATAAAGCCAACTGAGACCGTATAGTGAAATTGGCACAGAACATCACAGCAGGTCACCAGGACAGCAGTAATAGGCACCATTGTATATCTTGTTATCTTCAAAATAGTTGTTCTTCTATTTGCTACAGCAAAATCAAAAGAAATATACAAAATTATAGAACACATCAAAACAATATTGAATAGAGCAACACCATTAATCAGGACAAAGCAAAACGGCAACAAAAATATCTGCCTTCAGAGATAGTAGAAGGAAACTCCCTCCACTTGCTGTACCACATATGGTCACCTCCCAAGAGATACCCAGATCCCTGGATCCCCATTGTTAGCGGGGGGGGGGTATGGTATGTTTGATTCTAAGCCTATGGCCCCGTAGGCAGCAGGCTGGTTACTGGTTGGCTCAGCGCCCTAAGTTCCAACATGGTGCAGATCTCAGGAAACGCTGTTACTGCTTGTTTCCCCGCCCTGGGGTGGCCGCAGCTTGCCAGACCACAGTCACTTACCAAGGCGGCAGGCTGGTTACTGGTTGGCTCAGCGCCCTCCCAATCCTAGTTTTTTGAGGAATCTCCATACTGATTTCCACAGCGGTTGCACCAGTCTGCACTCCCTCCAATAGTAGACAAGTGTTCCTTTTTTCCGCATCCTCGCCAACATTTGTTATCAGTTTTTTTCTTGATGGCAGCCATTCTTTCTGCGGTGAGGTGAAATATCAATGCTGTTTTAATTTGCATTTCTTGATTGTAGGTGGTCTATTTTGGAGAATGTCCCATGTGCATCTGAGAATAATGTTTATTCTGAGATGGGGGGTTGAAACAGTCTGCAAGCATCTACTAAGTTCATTTGTTTACAGATTCAATTATGATATATCTTCGTTGATTTTTTTTTTCTAGTTATGACAGTAGGGTGTTAACTTTCCTCATTACAATTATGTTTACGGCTTTTTTGATTTTTCATGTTTGTTAATGTAGTTGGGTTGCACCTGTATTTGGTGCATATGTATTTGTGAGATCTCTTCATCTTGGAGTTTTCCCTTAAACAACTATGTAGTGAACTTCTCTGTCTCTTTTGGTAAGTCTTAGCTTGAAGTTCACTATGTCTGTAAATAACATAGCTGCCCCTACTTTTTTCCAGGGTCATTTCCATACTTGGACTTTAAATCTACGAATTTCTTTTTGAGTTAAATATATTTTTCATATACAGCATGTTGTTGGTCCTTGTTTCTTGATCTATCCTGCCAGTCTGTTTCTTTTGATTGGTGAATTGAGGCCATTTACTTTAATGGTTATAACTGATACATGTATATTACCTTATGGTGGTTATGTTATTTTCCTATTGTTGTTTCTGTTTCTTTCCTTCCTGTTTCATTGCTTTCCTTTCCTAGTAGATTCAGTCTATTGTGATTTGTGAAATTGCCTTGCTGTTTTTCTTCAGGATACCTCTCAGAATTTTTTGGAATGCTGGTTTGCTGGTCATGAATTTGTTTAGTTGTTCTTTGTTATGCAAGCATCTTATTTTTTCATTGATTTTGAAACACAATTTTTCAGGGTACATCAGTCTCTGTTGGAAGTTGTTTTCTTTCAGGACTTGAAATACTTCACTCCAAGCATTCCTTGACTTAAGGGTTTATGTTGAGAATTCTACTGTGATTCTCATGGACTTTCCTTTGTTGGTGATTTGTTTCTTTCCTCTAACAACTTTTTGTATTCTGGTCTTGTGCTGAATTTCTCTAAGCTGGATTATTATATCCTTTTGTGTAGATTCATTTTGGTCATGAATAATTGGAATTTTCCATGGTTGGGAAGTTTTATGCCTTTACTTCTGTGAATTTTTTTTATGTCATTTGTGATGACTCCTGCTTTTTCCTTGATGCTCATCAAACTTTTGTCATTCTTCTTTTTATCATCTTGCAGCTGTTGGATTGTTTTTTCATGGTTGCTTTTTATTTTTAAACAATTTTTTTTTGTGATCACTAACTGCGATCTTAACTTGTAAATCTGATACTGAGTCTTCACTTTCATTCAGTCGATTTTGTAAATTCTTTGTGGAATTTTTAATTTCCTGAATATCTGTTGGAATGTGTTTCATGGATTCCATTGCCTTCCTATGTTGGGTTTTCATGTGTTTTTTTAAATCATTTTTCTATGCTCCTCTATTTTTTTGTGTATATATTCTTTAGGTTTGCTGAGAAAGTGTCTCATTATCGTCATCATCATCTTTTTTTACCTGAGAGTTTATTTCTTTTTTGATTTCCTGTATAGACTCATGCATTTGTTTTCTAACTTCTGCTTATATCGTTCCAGAGAATGCAGTTGAGTGTCTTCTGAGATCCTCTATCTCTTTGTCCCCTAGATTTGTCCTGAGTGGGCTGGAGGTCTAGGGCTGCATTTTGCTTCTGCCACTTATCATGGTCTATTTTTTAAAAAAAATTTTACTGTGTTTTCTCTGTTGATGCTTGTAAGTTTCTTATAGTAGATAACTATCACTATTATTGAGACTTCACTAGGGGAATCTGTTCCTCAGAGATGTCTTTTAGGTGTAGGTGGTTCTTGGTATTTGAAGATCCTGACTTCCCAATTTATTAAGGATAAGATCTTGGTATCTATTTGGCTCAGCACTCAGTGCTTTGGTACTGGCCTATGGTGATGATTATGACCCCAGGCAATTACAGTGTTGTCATACATGGGTGAACAGCTAATTACGGCAGGTGTGACATCCTGGCTAAAGTAGTATAATTAGCAGTAACAGTAGATGAAACACAGTCTAAAACCTGACAGTGGTAACTATTACTATTAGTATAGGGACAAGATCTAGAGTTAAATAACAAAATCCCATTCATTATTCAGGAAATTGTATGCAAAGAGTTTTCCCTTAGTACAGTGTTTTGTCCTGTGGTGGGGAAATTTAGGAGGGGTAGGAGACAACAGAAAGTTAAGAGAAGAATAATATAGTGGAAGCAAGGCTGGAGGAGAATGAATGATCACCCAGGCCTTGGGAAGCTGGAGAAGGGGGCAGGAGAATGAAGGAGAAAGTAAAAGATCATGGAAATGTACTATATACAGAATCTTTACTCATATGTAAATATCATAAAATCAAGAGAGATAGTTGAGGAAAAAGGGAAAGAAGATGAATAGATCAGAACAAGAATAAAGGTAAAGACCTACACAACCTAAAAGAAAAAAAGAAAAAGTCTCAAACCAAACCAAACCCTGTTTATCTCTGTGTCTCTACCACTGGCTGTGGTGCCCTTAGACACAGCTTGAGGCTGTCTGTAGTGTGTATAGTTGGCTTCTCCTAGTCAGACCAGCCTTGGTTTTTCTACTTCCACTGACTTGTCTCTGTCCTCATCTCTGTCCGCTTGCCATGTGGTGTGGGTTGGGGTGCTGTGGACTGTCTCTGCTCCTGCTTGTCACTGCAGAGACAGCAAGTCTCACTTCGATTTCTCTGCTGCTGGGGGAATTCCAAAGTCACAGGTCACAAGGCTGAAGGGGTTTTGCTGTTACACTCCCTGATGTTTGCTGCCACTGCTGTTCTACCACTGCCTGGGCCACTGTGGTCATTGACTCATTGCTTTGCCCTCTGGAAGGCAGCTCAGGGCTGCTTGGTCCAATTTAGTCTCTTCTCCCATGGCTGGAATGCCATGGTTCTTTAAATCCTTTGTGTCTGTGTCCCTTTTACTAGGTCACAGGACAAGAAGGATTGTGACATGCCCCTCAGTAGCTCCAACATGCCTCCTACTTGGTTCAACCATGTTGAATCTTCTTTCCAGATATTCTTTTTATGTTCCAATATACCCTGGTTTTTGATTTATCATTCCTAGTTTTGTATCTTGAACACTGTATATTGGGGAAGATATTTGAAAGATGATGATCATCATTTTGCATCCCTTTGATACCTGTTTAAGAAATTCTCATTTTCCCTTGTTGGTCTAAGTTAGTTTCCTGATCTAGAGTTATCAGTGTGAGAGGTGGTTGGGGAAATATGATTTGATGGCATGGTTTAATATTTTTATAGTACAGTACTAATCATGACAGAGGTTTGTTTTCACAGCCTTTTCTTCTCCCTGGTCCTTCCTTTATTGTAATTTTGTTTTCTGATTGTCTCTTCTCATCGCTATTACTGTCTTAACTTTGCATAGCTGTCCTTTTCTCTGTTTTGTTTTTCTCTGTTTTGTCTGTTTTGTTCTGTACATGCTGTCTTTTGGCTTATAGCTGTCCTTGAAGCTTATCACCAAATTCTTGTTACCTTGCTTGACTTTTTTTCCTTCCAACTTTATTTCAGCTCTGTCTGTAATTACTTTTGTCTTTTTTCTAGAATGACAGAGGAAATTTAGTGGTTTTTTTTTTTGTTGTTGTGGATGCCAGTGTAGACCTTTCCATAGTGATACTGAATGTTGGAAAAAAATTAGATTGGGATTTTGAACAATGTTCGTTGACGATAACATGCATTATTTACAGTAAATGGAGAGTAGTTTTCTACATTCTTTTCTTTTGATATAATTGTTTAACATGTTCTGGTTGTACATGCATGCCTGTCCCAGTGGACAACTTGTTTCATCTGTGTTACAAAGGGACCTATGAATACAAATTTTGAAGTTTGATAGACCTGCATCTAGTGTCTGCCCTGTCATTTTTAGATGAATAATTATTTAATTGTCTGCAGGATGCAGGAAATCCCTTTAAAGAGAAGTTGTGATGAGTAAATAAAATAAAAAACATATAGTCTGGTGTGTGTCTGATACAGGTCATCTGTATTAACTACAATTTTATAGAGGAATTTAGTGCCTGATTGATTTGTCAGTGAAATATTACCTAGATTGGCACTTGACATGCATCAGAGCTTAGGACAAATTGTACAAATTGTAAGTGTCATATGGCATGATTAAGGAGTAACCAATATTGGGCCAAGGAACAATGCTAGAGTTTTGACAACCTGTTGGACATAGTGTAGACTTCATTCATAGTTGTTTTTTCCTATTCTGTGTTTTCCTTTCTTACAGAGCAATTAGGAGATCAGCTTTGTTAATGTGTGATTATACAGACTACTTGAGAACCAGAGACTATATTGTAGGTTTCTGTAGTCTTCTGAGAAATTGAGCTGATTGATACGTGGTGATGTGATACCCTTGAGAGATTGAGTTTACCTTGCGGTAAACTCAGGGAGGAGGAAGCCATGGTTCTGTCAGAAGATGAGTATGGCCAGGCATGTGGTACACACCTATAATGCCAGCACTCTGAAAGGCTAAAGCAAGAGGATCTCAAGTTTGAGTCAAGCCTTGGGAGTTCAGTGAAAACCTATCTCAAAGTAAAGAAAGCCTAGTTAAGCTCTGTGGAAAGACCTTGAGTTCAGTCTTCAGAACAAAAACACATGCACACCCCAGGCACATGCATGCATGTACACATACATACAGAAGCTCAGTATGGTTGCAGCTTCTTGTGTTGGAGAAGGGTACAGTAGTGTGATTATTCAATTATGAAAACTCACTGTCTTGTCAACCCAGAGTGACTCTTGATGTCATTTTCAGAAAATTTTGCTTCTTAGAGCATGCTTTATTGCCCAGGGCCTTTGAATTCATTTTATACAAATAATTGTCCAGTGAGATGTGAAATAATTATCTTTGTTTCTATGCTACCTAACCAAGTTAATATAAGAATAGTTAACAGGAGAATGTATATCAAAGACTTCTAGTATTTTTGAAGAAAATTGGTCTTGATTAGCTCAGGTTAAACTCAGCTCCACTATCAGGTCCTAACCTAGATCCCCAATATCCCAAACGAGTGTACGGCAGAGGTTTAAATAAAATGAGACAAGTGATGTGACTTTAGGGCTCCAGGAAGATCCAAACTCTTTAGCTGAGCTCGAGACTCTGAAGGCTAAGAAAAAGACTTTTCTGGACTGCCTAGTTTATTAGGTCCAACAACAAGGGGCAGGGAAACCGAGGAAAGCGCAGGCCAAGAGCAGGACCTTGGGAGTCACTTCAAGGACGTCTCCAAGTAATGAATCAAGTCAGTTCAGTAGAGCTGTCTTATCATGAAGACATGATAGGAGTGAGACTCCAAGGGTAATGCCTGCGGCTGCAGTCTCTGTCTACTTAATTGATGTTTGAGCCAAGTGTTCTCAACTGTGGCCTTATCTTGCCCTTTGAGGTATCTCTGGGCTCACAGGCCACTACAGGCCTCAGCCAGAACCAGTGATTCATAGAGGTTCACTTACTATGAATCAGCTCGTGTCACCAGGCAAGGGGCCTAGGCCTAGGACAGAGTCACAGATAAACATAAGGAAGCCAATTAGTTAATTTTAAATCCTGCTCAGAGCTGCTTCGTAGTGGTCTCCAACACTCCGCAAGTAATTATTGTTAAGCTCACTATATGTGTTTACTGTATGAATTAGGGGGTAAGTGTGACAATGTCCATTATTCTTAGTAAGTTGAGTATCTAAAAGGGGTAAGGTTGGAAATTCTCTCAAAAATATAATATAGTTAGAACTACTACAAGAAACATCACCTAAGGGGTGAGATTAGGGAATGATAAATCTCAAAAAATATCCAATAACAAATATTAACACAAATCTGCTTTGGTGGATGAATTTTGAGCTTGTTCATTTCTCCTAAATTTTCTAGTCCGCATAGGATTTTTTAAAAATAATTTTATTTAAAGAGAAAAAAAACAAAACAAAATAAAACAGAGTAGAGGGTAGCAACAATACAGTATTCCAAGGAGAAAAGGAAAAGAACAACAACAACAAAAAAAACTTAAGAAATTTTTGCTTGACAAATTACATGCTGACTTCTTGGAAATAGTTGTTCAATTTACAAAGTTAAAACATGTAGACATTCAAACAGTGAGACTGTTAACAGTTCTGCTCCACGATCTGACAAAAACAGCAATATGGTCATCCATCTTACCCATGCAAATATACATGCAATTATATCAAAAGGGTAGAATTAAACACAACAAAACAGAGCAAAGCAGATCACAAGAAAGCAATGTAAGAGACAAAAATTTCAAAATTAGACAATTGGAAATATTCACTCTCTATCATATTGACTCTTGTTTTCTTCCAAATAGTTGTCCATATTGTCACATACAGGGAATTCACATGAAACAACCTAGTATGGAATTGATCTGAGCAGGACGAGGAGGGCATTTCAGGTCTTCAAGACCAGACATTAGGGAAGCCAAGAATGGCTGTCATAGTGTCTCTCATTCTCCTCAAAACA
>PVJX010044808.1:0-13018 GCA_004027295.1 Dolichotis patagonum | reverse complement strand
ATTTTTAGACATTCGGCGTTCACTGTACTTCTGGACCACACCTCACACTCCTCGTCATTTCCTTAGTTCTCACTGCTGCAAACTGATGGAAATGCTGTGAACAGTCGTGGCAGCTCGAGTGGACGCAGAGCCCACTCGGTGACTCTGGGCCCTAACGACAGTGTTGCTCATTTGGCGGGAACCTCCCGCCGCTGGCCCCTGCGTACCGTGGATAGTGGTCTGTTCTTACGCGGAGGACTCAGGTGCCAGGTGCAGGCCTGCAGTGCGCTGGTCACAGCCAGGCAGCCGTGGAGCTAAGCCTCTGTCCTTGTGGCGTTGAGCTCACTTGCGAAACTGTAGTCGTTCGTCACTGGCTAAAGCACTGGGTGAACATTCGTGCCCGACTAGGTCAAAGTTAAACAGTGAGAGTGTACAGTGAGCAGGTTTTCAGCCCATGCGCTGCGAGGGGTAAAACCCTCGAGGCTGGAACAGTAGGGATCCCAGGCTCTGAGAGGCTCCCTGCGGAGGGGGGGGCACAGAGCACCTTTGGGACCTGGCAGATCTGCCTGCGTCCCGGCGGGGGCTGCAGGGTGCCCGGCTCTCTGCGAGCACGTGCTGCTGCTTCGGCCAGACTCACAACCAGGTGCCGTTTATGGTTTGATTTGTTTTGTCTCCAGTCTGTTTTGGAATATGGGAGAGTTTAGATACTCAGAATTCAGTGCTTTGATAAAAACAATTCTAGATAAACATGGCATTATAGTTGAGTCACACACCTGTTTATTGGTAAGGAATTTGCTCACACAGATATAACACTGCTGTTTCACAAGGATTTATTTTAAGTTATGCATATGGTTTTCCAGTAAGACACAGGTAGATGAAAAACCAATACTTTTTTTGATGCCTTTGGGAAAAATATAGGGAAACAATCTTGGTTTTAACAATCCTTATTCAAATTCAGATGTTGAACACAGCAACCCTAACTTCTAAACAATCGCCCAAGTGGAGGAGTTGCTATTCTTTATTTACCCTGGGAGCCTCTGGTTGGCAGGTGGCAGCTCAGAGACTGAACTCTGGGTCTTCCCGCTTCCCAGTCCAGTGTCCTTTCCCCGTGGGTCACAGCAGCCTGTGTACTTGTTAACTGAGCGTTGTACCTCCGTGCTGGGAGGATGTTTGATGGATGTGACTTTGTTTCCAGGGATGGCGGTCTGAAGAGAGCCAGAGTGAAGGACGCCTTTAAGGAGGAGCAGCAGAAGAATTACAGCAAGATGATTGTGGGCAACGGTGCTCTCAGCTCGGGAACCGGACGGATGACCCCCCAGGAGCGCTCGGCTCCCCACAACCACCCTTAGCGATGCAGTGGTTGGGGCATTTGTTTTGGTTGTTTTTAAACAGTTGATATTGCTTTTGTCGTTTTGGTGTTTGAGATAGGGTTTCGCTATGTAGTTCAGGCTGGCCTTGAATTATGTAGCCCAGCTGGCCTTAGACTTGTGGCGATCCTCCTGCCTCAGCCTCATGTGTGGGTTTTTTTTTGGGTACTTGGAATTGAACTCAGACCTCATGGTTGCCAGGCAGGTGCTGTGCCCTTGGGCTAGGTCCCCGGCCCATAGTGTTTTGCTGTTATCACTAATCTTTTCTAAAGAATGATTGTCTGCACCTCTTGATGCCAGGGGCAGAACCAGTAGGTGCCCTTTGGGTCCTTTTCATTGTTCCAGCATTTACCGGGCCTCAGTTTCCTGACTTAGAACAGATCCCGACCTCTGTGAAAGGCCAGTGCCATGGGCGATGGGATGAAGGGTTTGCACAGAAAAACGTGCTTTTGGAGTGTGTTTGCAGCGTGTCGATAGACAGTTCTCCAGCGTCCACCTGTTCCCTGGCTGGCTTTCCCACCCGCTTCGCTCCGTTGTGGTGGGCACCACCTCGGGGCGAGGGTGCCGTCCTGGGCGTGTCCCTCCTGCAGGGCCAGCTGTGGGTGCTGATCTGAAGGTGGGAAGGATTAATGTGTTGGAAGAGAACTGCTCTTCCCCAAGGAAAAACAGGTGGCATAAATGAGGGTGTGTGTATGTGTGGGGATCACGGCACATCTCAGCCAGCCGTCACAGAGGGCTTAGCTGTTCTTGTCTGTCGCTGAATACACCCTCCTGTCTACACGTTGTTTGTTTTTCTGACTAAACATGTTTTTAAATGGAATCTTTTTAAAAATGCCATTGGTCGTCTTATGAATGAGGGAAGTGTGTAAAGTCCCTTTCCACCCTCCAGCCCTGCCTGGTTTATTCTTAAACTTTCCAAGTCTTTTCTGTAGAAAAATAAGTAATGTAATTACCTTTTGGAACTAAGCCTTACGTTTTTTAAAGAGGGAAAGAAGCTTCCCCAACAGAAGTAACCTTAGCAATGTTTGGTGGCAGTATAACAGCACTGTGACCGTGTATACAATGTGAACCATCTCACCGTGGATATAAATAAATTTTATATTTTTAAATGTGTGTTGCATGATTTCCCGTCTCCTCTGCCTCCTGCAGGTTTGGAGTTAGTCCTCCTTAGGAGGGAGGTTGCTTTCCTTCCTCTCAGAGCGAGTGGGAGTGGAGCACCCTCCCTAGGAGCCCCTCTCTGGAGAGCAGTGGCCATGACCCTGGAGAGGGGAGCTTGTGCCCAGGGACCCCCTCCCCGCCCTTGTGCTGTGAGTTTGCCCCTCCCCTAACTCTACCGGGGTACTCGGCACACCCACCTATGTTGAGGTGACCCTTTCTCTTATTTTTGTTTTTCTCAGAGAAGTTACTTTGTCTTTTTTCATACTCATTATGGCTTGAACTAATAAATCCATTTCATCATCCTGATTGTCAGGAGCTGACAGAAGAGCTAATAGCTGTTTTGTTTGGACAGATAAAAGGTCTTTCCCAGAGCGCTGTGCAAGCGGTGATGTTACTGGGCATTCCCTGGCCTGCCCAGGGCTCCCTCAGCCGGAACTTCGCCTTGCAGGTTTCTGGCCTGTATAGCTTTCCGGTTGCTTGAGGAATTCTCACGTTACTGAAAACAATTTCTGGAAATCAAACATTGCTCTGGTCTGGAACCTCCATGCTCTATTTTAATAATCCATGTTAGAAATATAGCGACCAGCATTTACTGTTTCTGCGCCTCCGTACAGTGCTCATAATGACATTTCAGAGGTGGGCGAGACTCAGGAACTGAGCCTTGCGGTTGCCCAGCTGGCGTCTTCCAGCTCTGACCTCACTGTATTTACAGACGGCAGGCTCTAGGGTACCAGGGTTCTGAAATCCCTTGGCACAGCCGCGTGTGTGCCAAGCATGCAGGGAAGCAGCCGTGTGTGAAGCAGTGAATACACCTGGGGCACCGGGAGCTAGTCCTGAGCAGCTGGTGCAAAGGGCGGGCTCCGGGAAGGTTTCCTGGCACGAACAGACCTTCCAAAGCGTCGTCAGCATCTTGCTTGGCCCCTGGGCGTACAGAACACTTGGGTGTTTTGCTGGTGTCTTGGGAGGCTGGGGCGTCGTTTCTGAACGCAGAGCTCCTGAGCTCCACCTCGCGGCGGGGCAGGGCAAGGCAGGGCAGGGTGCGAGGGGCAGGCAAGTCTGGGTCTGGATTGGTGCTGGAGGTCGGGCGTCCTAATATGGATCTTGACAAAAACACGGTGCCTGCTTGCTTTTCAACGCTTGCTCCCAGTGGGTTACAGTACTGTTGGGTATTACCTGTTGGTAATGGTGAAAGTGAGCAGATAAAAAATCCTAAGACTTTTTAGTTCTGGCTCTAGTACTGTTCTGAAACCTTTTACAATTGTCCAGTTCCCCTGGTCTTACTATTTCTTAATGAAACAAACAAATTTCAGACATTTACCTGAATGTAACAGGTACACGTCAGTAACAATGGCCCCGTAGGCTCATTACCCAGACTAATAAGTAGAACATGACCGCACCGTGGAAGACCTGAGAAGCTCGTTTCCCGAGTGCTGGGGTTACAGGCATGTGCCACCACGCCCGGCCATTTTGTGCTTTTTAATTTCTTGCATAACATGACAATATGTTTGATTAGTCCATGTGTATTTGTAAGTAGTTTATTTTTATTTTCTTACGAGACAGTCTCCCTCTGTAGGTAGTTCAAACTGGCCTCAGACTCAGGCAGCTCAGGCTGGCCTGGCGCTCACGGCTCCTGAGGCTGCCTCCGCCTCCCGAGCGCTGGGAGTCCATGCGTGCGCCGCCTCCAGCCCAGCGTATTTCTTTTCTTTTGGTTGCCGGGAGGTTTTAAGTCCTTGGAGGAAACTTTTTCCCTGCCGCTGAGCACCCAGGTTGGAGCGCTCAGGTTCCACACAGCCCTTTGGTGGCTCACGGTGGTGACGGGGGATGATGACTCCTCTGCACAAGGGATGCACCCTTTGTGTGTTCCCACCTGGAGGGCGGGCCTCAGACTCCCCGCCTGGGCAGCCCTCCAGTTTAGTCTGTTGTCCCTCAGGCCCTGGTCTGTCCAGGAACCAACGGTCAGGGTCGGCCAGTGCCTGCAAGGCCAAAGCCAAACCGGGCCTGGGCGGGGCTTTGCCGTTGCTCCGCCTTCCCCAGCCCTGGCCTGGCGCAGCCCTAATCCCGCTGGAGCACAGAAGCAGCCAAATTACTTCTTACTAGGAGGCTGGTAGATACTTGTTACCATTAAAACTTCTAGAGATACCTGTAAATTAAAAAAAATTGTCTGCTTTAATCTATATTAGAGCCCCTATTTTAACAAAAAGAGTAAAACTCCTTTAGAATGATTTGGAAATTAAATCGTTTGCTGAAGGTTTTCCCGCATTCCCCTCCCCTCCCTTCAACTCTTTTCCCCTTGTTTACAGTGGCTTTGGTTCCGGTTTTTTCCTGTGCGCCCCCCCGCCCCCCGTTCCCCTTCTCATTTGAACCTTTTCATTTTGGTCCTTATGTACACTTTTGGTTTCTGACACCAGGGGAACCATGCGGTATTTACACATGTGCGTCTGATTTATTTCACTTAGGAGTATATATGGTCTCAAGGTGCATCCATTTACCTAGAAATGCCTGAAGGTCGTCCTCCTTTATGGCAGAGTAGTACTCCACTGTTTAAAAAAATCATTCTTTATCCATTCATCGATTGTTACATTCATTTGCTTCGTTGCTTCCCTTACCACTTCCGTGTCCAGGCGAGTGGCTTTCAGGTTGTCCCACCTCAGTGCCCCCTGGGTTTCTCTTTGGTGAGCTGGAGTCTGAGGTTGCATCTTGGTGATGTGTCTTCTCATTTTCCTTCCTTTTTGTTTTTTTGTTTTGTTTTGTTCCTGAGTTGATTTTTGTCAATTGCTTATGGCAGGTAGCTTTATTGATAGTATTTGGAACCCTTAGGAAATCACTACTTCTTAAGAGATGTTTTCCAGGTGTAGCTGGATTTTTTTTTTTAAACATACAATAAAACAAGACAGAACAAAGCCAATTGAGACAATGGAGTGAAATTGGTACGGAACTTCAGAGCAGGTTACTGGAATAATAATAACAGGTGCCATAGTATATCTCATTATCTTCACAATAGTTGTCCAGTCAATCAGGTGTAGCAAAATCAAAACAAAAACAACACTAAAACCAATCAAAACACAATATTGAATAGAGCAAAACAATCAGAACAAAGTGAAACAGTGAAAATAATATTGGCCTTCAAAGACAAGACAGAAGGAAATCCGCCACATTTGCTATATTGCCTAGGGTCCTCCTCCCAAGAGGAGCTCACACCTCTGCCCCCAGGTCAGCTTAATCAGCCCAACAATACCAGCATTTAGCTGCTTTCTGCACCTTAGTTGCTATCAACTCCTGCTGCCCTCGGACCCTCCAGTTGCTATCGGGGGTGGGGGGCCACGGGAGGTTTGATTCTCCGCACGGTAGGCTCATGGGAGACACGGGGTTGTTCTCTCCCTGGCTTCCCTGCGGCTTGCACTGCTTAACTGGAAGGCGGGCTGGTTGCTTTCTTGGTCTGTATCCTAAGTTCCAGCATGGCTGGTTCTCAGAGATGCTGGCTTGTTCTCGCCCTGTGTGCCTGCCTGTGGCTTGCTGGCAGCTTTTGGATTTCGAGTCTGGTGTAAGATGTTAACCGCTTCAGTTGGTTGGAGATGAGAAGGTGCTGCCTACTTGGTTCTTTGGCCCTGGTCCGAGTGTTTTCTATGACTCTTAGGCAGTCTCAGTCTTGCTATACCAGGGAGAACAACTGAGTAGACATTACGTCACCTTGCTTAAAGGGGCACAATTGGCGATAACAACATCAAACAGCCTAGAAAATGACAAACTGAAAATGATTAATTTGCTGTCCTTAACGGTATGAACTAGATTTGTGATTATATAACAAAATCTAAACTGAACCAGAAAACTATACAGCAGATATGCCTTTGATATGGCAATTTTACCCTTGGGGGGGAGAATTTTAAATGGGTTAGGGGAAAAATAGAGAAATAGAAGAGGAAGAGATTAGAAGCAAGGCTGGAGGACAAAAGATTAGGTTTTGGGGAAACTAGTGAAGAAGACAGGAGGGAAAGAGAAGGAAAAAATAAAAGTGGGGACAAAACTAAAAACCATATTCATATTCATGTGCGGTGGCAAACAGAAACACTGACATGACACCCAGGATTTGGAGCTAGATTCATTTACATCATCAGGCACTGATGGGGTCATTCCCAGAATATCAGGCCCTGATCTCTGGTGGTCTGGGGCTTATACGGGATAAGCAGGCAGGAAGTACAGAGGCAGAATGGCTTGTCAATCAGGGACTGGTTCTTCATATGCATCACAGAGACCAGCTGTGTTTCCCAGTGACCAGCCTTTTCTAAGAAAGAAAAGGTTTTAGAATTATCACCGGCCCTATTACCTGGGCAACTAACAGACTGAAGTATACTGGCTGGGGAGGTGGGCATCTTCTGCTACACATACAAAAGCAAGAAAAAAAGAAAACAACAAAAAAGAAAAGAAATGTGCACTTCAGGGTATGTCTCTGCTGTCACTGGTGGAGGGGCAGACAGTTTAGATCGGAGCTGATTAATCCCAGCAAACCTGCAGTGGATTTACGGTGAGGAAGTGGATAATCCCAGCAAGCTGGCACCTTTAGCTCCACTGAAGGTCAGTGCCTCCTGCCAGCTGGAACTCTGCTCCCTGATCACCGGAAACTGGACCTGCTGACTTGAACCAGCAGCCTCACCTGTCACCCGGAGCCTCTCGATGGAGCCAGCCCGAACCTGAGTTCTGAGCTCAGCTGGCCCCTCTGCAAGATGGCTATTGGCAATGCCCTCTCTTGGGGTGCGTCTGAACCCAAATAACTCCTGCAGCCTGCCAGGCCCACTGCTGCATTCCACTGGTGTGCTCTGTGGAGGTCTCAGGGTCCCTAGTGTCATTGTGAGTCTGTAGGTTTGAGCTGCTCCAGGAGAAAGTGCAGCCTTTCGCCGCCTCCTTCTGTATTGAGGTCTCTTCACTCACCCTGTGGGTTTCAGTTCTCACTTCAGATCTTTCCTTGGTCTCTTGGATCCACTGCCTTCCTCCCATTGCTATTTTTCAGTGTCTGGACACCAAGTCTTGGAGAGGCTGTTTCTCTGCTCTTCACCACTCCACCATCTTCCAGAAGTCCTGTTTCCCCGCCCCTCTCTCGAAGACAGTCTCACTATGTAGCCCAGGTTGTCCGCAAATTCATGGCAATCCTCCTGCCTCAGCCTCAAGTTCTGGGATTACAGGTGTGACCCACAAGTCCTAACCCCTCAAAGGCTTTTTAAATAAAATTTTTTGTAGTGATTTCTATGAAGTTAGAGACCAACATAGGTAGAGCAAGGAGATGTTTAGTGCTAAGGGAGGACATTACCAGATTCAACAGCAGGAAGGCTGCAGAAGGAAGCCGCAGTCTGCAGCTCTTTGGCACTGAGTGGGCAGCAAATTTTCCAGGAGTCTTCATGTTTACAGCCTGGGTTGAGGTTCCCATCAAAGGCTTTGGGGAACCGTAGTGGGGGTCATAAAGTCGTGTGATGGGCACCCCCAGCTGTGGTAACCAACAGTAGCAATGCTGGCTACTGGCTGGCCTTGGCTTTTTGTCTGGAAAAGATCCCAGGAAAACTTTCAGAGTAGCTTGCATACCCTGTCTTGCTGACCCTGAACTCACTAAATAACCCAGGCTGACCTTAAACTTCCAGCGATGCTCCTGGCTCGGGTTCTGAGGGCTGGGTTTACAGGTGTGCACCGCTGAGCTCGGCTGGAATGCATTGCTTGAAAAAATAGGTGAATTTAAGAATGTTTGAGAACGTTAAGATATCACATCCCTTGACTTAATTAAAATACATCCTTAACAATTAGGTGGATCAATTAAGAATTGCAGATTAGAGTTGGAGCTGGGCTTGGTGGTACCTGCCTGTCACCCTGGCACTCAGGAGGCTGAGGCAGGAATGCTGTGGGTTCAAGGCCAACCTGAACTACCAAGTGAGACCCCGTCTCTAAAAACAAAACAAAACAAAACAAAACAACACAAAGCGTTGGGCAAGTTTTCAAATCACTGTTTCTCTATAAGGCAAATCTATATTTGGTGTCTACTATATAGGTAGCCTGCGGCCCTAACAATGACAAAGAAAAAGACTTAGACTTATAGAAATCTATTGAATAAGTGTTGAAAAAGAAAAGAAATTAGGGAACAAGTGTGGATGGAATCATCACAGAGGTTTCCGAGTGGCTTTTTCTTTTGAATTGTGTTGTAAGCTTGGGGAATAAACGCCTCTGCCTTTTGTCAGCCTCTACCCGCAGGATTTCCAGGCGAACCGAGTGGCGCTGGGGAGGCGCTGGGGAGCGGCTGAGCCCTGCAGGAGGCTCCCTGAGTCACCATCTCCTCTCCCAGCGCCCCTGAATCAGGCGCGGCGAGCTCTCCGCAGTTCCTGGCTGGAAGGCGTTTTCAGGGCCGGTGGTTTGTAAGGCGCCTTTGAAGACCATTCCTCCCTCCAGAACCAGCGCTTTTCAGCGCCATTGGAGACACGACCTCGGAAATCTGTCCTGCCGCAGAGACCCGGGTGACCGGGAGAATGGCTGCTGTTTGAGCTGCCCACGAGGCGGCCCCCATGGCCTTCCTCCGGTCACCGCACTGGCTCTGCGCAGCTGCTCCGTGGTGCACACCAGGATTCCAGCCCGCTCGGCGCCAAGGCTGGATCAGACCAAGGCACGTGGCTGCCCTCGGGAGCTGGGAATCAGGAAGCAGATGACCAGCAGCGCTGCCCAGAAGAGGAAGCACCAGGCCTTCTCTTGTCCCAGGAGCAAAGTGCTGTGGCGGCCGGGGCCAGCGGTTCATGGGGGAGGCGCGGTCAGGAGGGGAGGCCACGGGTGGGCTGGGGCGAAGAGCCTTCTAGGAAGGGGGCGGCCTGGCGAGTGCCCCCCTTCTTCACAGGTACTCCCCGGAATCCGCTGTGTGACCACAGCCTTCTGTGTCTGTTTCGCCCCTTTCCTGTTCCGGGAGCCATCACGGTTCCCCCACGTCCACCCTCGCCCAGGCCAGCGCCTGGCACAGCGCCTGGGGGCCTCCTCTGACCGAGCTCTCTGCTAGTGGTGAAGGGCAGCTAAGGGCGTCACTGGACATCACTAACCCACTCACCGCTCCAGACACGCCAGCGCAGCTCTTTCCTGTAGCTGCTGTCCAGCCTGCTCGCCCTCGCTGGGTCTTCCCGTCCATTCCTGCCTCAGGCCCTTGAGACCTGCTGCTTCAGCTCAGAACGGTCTCGGAGGGAGGACAGCCCTAGGGTCCCGGCCGCTGTAACTATTTAGCAGTGGGCAACCGGTGAGCCATCCACAGCCGCCTGTGGGCTGAGGCCTCACTGCGTTGCTGAGACCTGCAGAACCAAGCCGGGTCACACACATGCCCGCGCGCGCACACACGCGTGCACACGCACGCACGAGCACGAGCACGCTCTGCCCTGGCTTTGGGTCGGGGCGGCAGGAATGGTACTTCCTCCTGCTTCTTGCTTTTGCTTTTTGCAGCGTAGCTTAGGGTCCTGTGTGACCCGGAGCTCAGTCAGCTGAGGGTGTCAGGCAGCTGCCTGTGAGTGTCCACCCTGTGAGTGACCCCCAGGGGCTCGCTGACCGCCATGCTGGGCTCGCCCCTAATTGTTCTCGGCAGCCTCCCAATTCAGAGGCAGGCAGGCAGGCGTTCATCTCCCTGGGAGATTCAGAGCAGACCTCCTCTACAGTTGCAAAACGCCCTTCTTATTTGCTCCCCTCCATTGCCTTCCCCCGGCCATTTGACTTAAAGCACAGCCTGGTCACTCCCACCCCTAGGTTCTACTTCTTTCCCAGTAACATTTATTTTCAAACATTATATGTTTGTCTTACGCATCCCGGGTAGCGTGAAAAACTTGGTCAGTGTTTGCAAAACAGTGGGTGATTTTATCATCATCCCGCAATCCCTCCTTAACTTGCATGACCTTGGCAATTTCCAGAGGACAGGCTGGTCATTTATTTATTTTCGGTTCCCCGGTGAGCGCTCTGCAGCCAATTCAGTACATGCCATCTTTCTACTAGAGGTCCCTTTGGCAGCGGGTGTATCAGGTAATAAACCGACAGCCTCTACGCTGCACCTTTGCCAAGGAAGCCAGAGGGGATGGACAGGCAGCAGTTTCTAGCACTGTCCTGCCTCGGGCACTGTGATGTCCTCTCATGACATCATGCCCCTCTGGCAGGGAAAGCAGGTGACAGGCAGTGCCCTTTCCACCGGATCCTCTCAGGTGCTCTCTGCTTTTTGATTCACCCTGTTACTGAGAATCTTCACTTTGGGTTTTTGACAAAGGTGGTATCTTAGTGAGATAAGATTGGCATAACTACATTTTTGTGGCTTCAGCCACCGGTCTCTGTATTTTCCATGCTCAAATCTCTCTCATCTTTTTGAGACAGTGTTTCAAAATGTAGTTCAGGCTGGCCTTGAACTCACTTTACAGCCCAGGCTGACCTTGAATTTACAGCGATCTTCCTGCTTCAGCCTCCCGAGTGCTGGAATTACAGGCTTGTGACATCATGCCTGTCCCTAGTCTTTCTCTTTTTTTTTTTCTCAGTATCAGGGATTGAACCTTATGCTTACTAGGCAGGTGCTTGTGCCACTGAGCTAAGTCCCCAGCCCCCAATCTTATTTCTTGTAAGAAAACAAATCTGACCTCATTTTACCTTAATCACCTCTTTAAGGACCCTGTCCCCAAATATGGTGGCGATGTGTCTTACAGGGGCTGCAGCTTCCACACACACATTAGGCACCGTTTTGCCCATAATGTGTGGTGTCTGCCTGGCTCTGCTGCTGGAGACCTACTCTTTTCTCCTTGTTCATAAACGAAGTCGCTTGGAAGGACGCTTGAAGCAGTGTCAGTATCCCGTTCCTCCTCTTCTAATCTATTCCTTTAGTTTGCATTATAACCTGTACTCATGGTTTCTATCTCATTTAATGGATTAAAATCCATTAGCACCACTGTTCAAGTTGATGTTAGATTTGCCCAAATTTGGGCCATCTCCCCCCTCCCCAACTTCTCTGTCCTCTTGACAACTCCATCATTTATGCTCACCTTCCCTTCCCTGACCCCGCCCCAAGCAGTCACCTCCTCAGGAAGCCCTGGCGCTTTCAGGGAGGAGGGGGCTCAGAAGCCAAGATTTGGGTGCCGGCCTGTGCGCTGCTTCTGGGGTGTTGCTTCCTCCTGTCCCATCAGCGGGCAGGTACGTGCACGACACACGGATCTGCGTTATTTTTGTCTATGTGTCCATCTGCCTATCTTTCAGTCTATCACCATCACCCTCTCTACCTACTTGGTCATCTCTGTCTTTATCCATGTGTTTATTGTATCGTCTCTATAGTATCCATGCGTCCCCCATCCACGTGCGTCCTCTCCTACACGTCTATTTATTTCTAGTGGAGTGTATGTTTTCTCGTTTTCTGTACGTTAAGGCCCTTTTCAGATAGGAAGAACTTGGTGGCCTATTATTTATTTATTTTTGGTGCCAGGGACTGAACTCACGACCTCATGTTTGCCAAGCAGACACTGATGCTGCTGGTGGCCTCTTGGTGGCCTCTTTTTGATGTATTTGTCTCTGTAACTAAAGTCACGATCTTTGTCACCCTCACAGGGACACCCTCCTCTCCTCGCTTGGGCTCTGTCTGCTCACACATGTAGAATCTAAATGTTTCCCTGAGAGTAACCTTGGAGAACGTCAATTATTCTTGTACCTAGACGCAGGCCTGGCTGGTGTAGAGATGCCTGTGCAGCTCTCGTGGATTCTCCAGTGGCTGCAGGATGGCAGTCAGTCTCCCTCCCGTCCGTACCAGCCGGACAGAGAAAGGCACCCTGAGGGTGTCCCGACTGGCCCCTGCTAATCTGCAGCAGCCTGAGGGGACTCCCGGTATTCCACACGAGACACAAACATTTGTCTAGGGCTGCAAGATTTGAGCATGAAACACCACTCGTATCTAAATTTATTTATTTTTATTTTTATTTTTTTGGTCTTTTTGAGACAGGGCCTCACTATGCAGTTCGGGCGGGCCTTGAGCTTACGTTGTATCCCAGGCTGGTCTTGAACTCACAGCGATCCTCCTGCCTGTCTCCCAAGTGCTGGGAATACAGGCGTGTGCCACCACGCCCGGCTCTAAATTTAAGAGATTGCTACCTCCAGCAGAATCAGTGGGACTGGTCAGTACTGGGAATTGGAGGTTTCTTAATGCCATGGTTCCGTCTGAGGGGACGGTGACAAGGCTGGCAGGGCATTTCTTCTGTAGAGAGGGAAGCCGCTCCACAGGAAGACTGCTCTGAGGGCCCGGGGGGGTGCAAACCGGGAAGCCTGCAGGAAGCCCACGCAAGAGCTCACCCGTTTTCTCACTGCGGCCTGGAAACAGAATCGGGTCTGAATTAAAGAGAAGCCTACCTTTGCCTTCTCTGCTTTGCTTCGCTTCGCTTCGCTTCGCTTCCCTTCCCTTCTCTCCCTTCCCTTCCCTTCCCTTCCCTTCCTTTCCCTTTCCCTTTCCCTTTCCCTTTCCCTTCCCTTCTCTCCCTTCCCTTCCCTTCCCTTCCCTTCCCTTCCCT